>MU134343.1:267695-368846 GCA_015039355.1 Ramaria rubella
GTTAAAAAGTTTTGATAATCGGTTACTTATTAGGTTGTAAAAAGAAATCAAAACCGTTCCTTTTTTGGAGTACCTATTTACAAATAGGTTACCTATTAGTAAGTGGGTATCCGTTATATATTGGTCAAAAGACTTGGTTTTTCCGTTACTTTTTCAGTCACCTATTCTCAAATAGGGTACCTATTAGTTAGAAGGTTTCCGTCTTGTAAATGGGGTATACCCTCTTACTAATAGGTATCCTATTTGAGAATAGGTGACTGAAAAAGTAACGGAAAAACCAAGTCTTTTTGACCAATATATAACGGATACCCACTTACTAATAGGTAACCTATTTGTAAATAGGTACTCCAAAAAGGAACGGTTTTGATTTCTTTTTACAACCTAATAAGTAACCGATTATCAAAACTTTTTAACGTACTTTTAGAGTATATACAATTATTAAAAGAGTGACAAAAAGATAATACTTTAGAACCTATTTAAACCAAGAAAAGACCACTTTTACAGTTACTTTTGGTTCTAACGGGAATGTAAAAACACCATACTTTAGTTACTTGTTTAAGTAATAAAGAGTGTAAAAGGTAGGTAAAGGGTACAGATCTTTACACTTTATACATGATCTAAAAGTCCAAGATTTTAAACTACTTTTTCATCATAAAAACCCTATAAAAAGTTGGCCTTGTCACTTACTTATTAGACATTCCTTTTCGTAAAAATAGTGTAAAAATGTGGTTTTTTTTAGACGAGTAAGGGGGTCACTCTCCGAACGCTATCTCTTTTATAGACGTTTCCTTAAGCGTCTAGTTTTTTTTGAATATTACTCGTTCTTCACGAGTTTCGTCACTGGGTTGTCAGTGACGCCCTCTACTACTTCAGACTGCGGTTATCGTAGTCATGGTGCTGATCGTAAGTGTAATCAGAACTTACACTCAAGCTAGTGACCCTATCCTAGCTTGTTTTTCGTCGCGCTACCTTCGTGACACACGATCTCCAGGCACGATTTTGTGCGTCTATTTAATCAACTTCTTCGTATATGACACCCCTAGTTTCCGCTCCGGAAGCTATTTGATTAGCTCAGACGCTCTCATCGAGCTAGGTGGGAGTCATCGTCGATATCTGACTCCCTACACGGAGATTGTCGACTGTTTGTAGCTGACAACATAGTCTAACTACTTCTGTAGCAACTAGGTGGTCATGTCGTCCTGCACCATGAAAATCTCATATATTTTACTAATTCTCTCACCTTTTTATTATTATAAAATCTTGGATAAATTTGGTTCTTTTCTGGTGAAAATGTCAATGAAAACCAAGATTTCCCTTACATTTTTTTTAGCATGAAATCAATGAATAAATTCATTATTTCTCACATTTTCCATCCATTTCCCATGTCTATAAATGTGAAATATGTACCAGATTTTCAGGTTCTAAAATTTGATAAAAAAAGCAGCATTTTTGGGATATTTTCCAACCCGAACAGTGAATGAATGAACTGTAAGGCAAAAGCATTTTTATCACATGTTCTACACTAAAAATCTGCTCATGCCCCCAGTGTCTAGCTCACGATCTGTCTCTTCCTCAGTACTCTGGCACATACTACTGCTGTCTTGCTCTATCGTAACACTAGGTTCTCAAGGACCAATCCTAGTGCTCGGCCCAGACGGAGGTGGCATCCTCTGTCTGTCTCGCTTCCTGCGAGCCTTTTCTACCTCATGGTCTACTTCACAATCCCTATTGGGATTGTTGCCACGCTTGGGGGCCTTTCCTCGCAAAGGTCCCTGTACTTCCTCCTCCAAGGACTGTATTAACAGGTCCATACCATCTCCTAATGCTTGGAGTTGGTTTGCGGCTTCATCCGCTGCATGAGCTGCCTCAGCCGCTTGTTGGCTCACTTCCCACGTAGTGCCTACGTTTTTACAGCTCTCTTTGAGGGCCATAATCATCTGGGCAATATGTCTGGTTGTACGTTCATATCACCAGGTTTCTTCATCCTGGTGTGCTGACCCCTGCTCTATTGTCCCTGTTTGGGACAGTGAACTTCGCAATTTGTGATGTTCTTGGACATGCGAGAGCTGTGACATTCGCAACCCCGGCGAATTGTCCGGGTCGCTCGTCGGTGGCTCTCTCGACTCATTGAGAGACAATCGTAACTTTGACCTAGTTGAAGTTTTCTTCTTTCTCTTAACGGGCGATCTCTCATCTGTTTCTGATTCCTCCGGTGCAGATCTTCTTGGATTCGCCGATAGTCACTTTCGACTCCTAGAGTCAGAAACTACGGGCGTTGTAGCTTTACGAGGACTAGTTTCCCTTGTCAGTGGTCCTGTTTGCCTGTCCATGTCATGGGCAGACTCAGTTCTCCTGTCTGGGCCCTTGGTTGCGGCTCCAGACATATCTGGATCCTCTCTGGATCTAGATGTTTGGCTTCGATTCCTTACCGACGCCATAGATCTACAATCTATCAGCCACACTATGGCGTTCTTCTATTGAATTTAGAAGAATAAACAGCAAACGTCTGTTTACTGTTTCCAAAGATTCCGGCAAGTGTTAAACTCGTCGGTTTCTGGATAACCAAAGATCAGTTGATCTTTTCCTTATCGCAGTGCTGCCAATAGGATTGGCAGTCAAAAAAGTGTAAGAGCCTTACTGTTTCACACTAACAGACTGAGCCAATAATTGTATTGGTGTCTGCGACGGTGTGGTTTACAAGTAAAAAAGGTATCTTATGTAGTCTACTTGTGGACAACTGTATAGTTGTCCACTATCTACAGGTGCCCCTTGTGGGCGGCTTATATAATACAAACCCCATAAGTCACTCTGGTGACTTATATGTCCTAAATAGTAGCATATATGCTACTGTAAGAATCTACATTCTGACACCCTCCCCACAGACCAAACCTCAGGCAGGTTTGGGAACCATTATGCTGATGGCGGATCAGCATATATAGGTGCAGGTGCAGTCGATGACAACTGTGCGGCTACTTCAATGGTGTTGTTGTAGTACAAGGAGCCAGCTGGGTCGACCTCCATAGTAGTATCATCCGCTGTGGTAGTGGATGCCAGGTCAGTGGCAGACGGGGTGGATGGTTCCGTCCTCAGCACGTGCGTAAGTGCCTTCGAGCGGGGTGGCCCTCCACCACGTCCATCCAAGGATGAATCATCGTCCGAAGTCGATGGTGCTCCCCAGAAGCCTGGGGGGCGAGGGGTCATGGGTATATAAAGGCCGGTGAATGTCCGGCCTTCGCGAGCATCGAGGATCCTCTGCGTGGTCTCGTTGTAGCAGACCTTGCTCTGCTTACGGAAAAAATAGGGCTCAATGTTGACATGAGCCCTACCGGGATCTACCCCCGCGTGGTTTCCTAGCCATTTGGCTAGTTCCTCGAGAGCTGTACTCTTGTGGGGGTGTTTCCACTCGAACGCCTTATCGATGCTGGTGGACAGCAGCGCTGATAGATCTTGCTGCCAGTTTGATCCAGCAAGATCGGCCCACTGGTCACGGATGGTGAAGAGCTTCGTTAGCTTTTGAAGAAAGACCAGGCTGTCTTTCTTTGGCTTAATTAGTTTAAGCCATACCCATACGTCAACATCCTCCAGTTGGAGGGTGTTGTCGCCATTCCCGCAAATGGCGGGTGATACTCCCTCCGGGGAGTACTCAATCATGTGCAATGCATCCCTAAGATTGGGAGGCATATCATGTGTGATCTCAAACATTGGTGTTTGAGTAGCGAGTCGCTGCTCGTGATCAGCATGCTTAATGATAGCGTGCTGCATGGTGCTGCACGACAGGGCAAATGTCGTGCGCGCAAGCGTGAGCTGCTTAACGAATTTTGAGTTGTTGAGCTGGCACGTGTCAAACCACACAGTGGGTCGACGACTGGTGTGCACTGCAGTGGGGTGTGGTGCCTTTCCCAACGGGCGGGGTAAGAATCCCGTCTGCATTGCAGGCGGGTCGCCTATGGTGGGGGTGATGCAAGCATGCAGTAACGCTGGGTACGGCGCCGCCAGCGTTCGCTGTTTGGATGCGGTTTTGCAACCGGATTGGGTGGGTCCTCCCGGTGAGGCTCCAGTTGTGGTCGTAGATGGACTCACTGAGTCCGTCATTGAATCTGGCAACAAGGTCAGATTGATTATAGTCAGTGCTGATTGCGCCAACTTCATGGCGGATATTTTATCTGCCATTTCATGATTAATCTGCCGCTCTTTATCAAGGGCGGCATGTAGTGTGTTGAGATCTGAGTTGAGCTTGCATATATCCTCCTTATAGGAGGATACTGCGTCCTTAACAAAAGGACGTGCCATCTCGGCAAGCAATGGTGGCCAGGCCACTTTTAATGCACGTTCAATGTCGCACAGTCGGGGGTCGATGAGCCGCAGTTTTGTGGCTTGCAGCAAATGCTGCGCATACGCGTTGCACTCCGGACAGGAGTCGCAGTGGACGATGGTGATGGCATCCTTGACGCTGTGCACAGTCCAGCATTACTCCTTTTGGAGCATCGCGAATTGCTCAGAGGCACTAGGTAGTGCCTCTGCTGAGTGGTGCGTTTGGGACGCTTCGGCTTTGGCTTAATTAGTTTAAGCCATACCCATACGTCAACATCCTCCAGTTGGAGGGTGTTGTCGCCATTCCCGCAAATGGCGGGTGATACTCCCTCCGGGGAGTACTCAATCATGTGCAATGCATCCCTAAGATTGGGAGGCATATCATGTGTGATCTCAAACATTGGTGTTTGAGTAGCGAGTCGCTGCTCGTGATCAGCATGCTTAATGATAGCGTGCTGCATGGTGCTGCACGACAGGGCAAATGTCGTGCGCGCAAGCGTGAGCTGCTTAACGAATTTTGAGTTGTTGAGCTGGCACGTGTCAAACCACACAGTGGGTCGACGACTGGTGTGCACTGCAGTGGGGTGTGGTGCCTTTCCCAACGGGCGGGGTAAGAATCCCGTCTGCATTGCAGGCGGGTCGCCTATGGTGGGGGTGATGCAAGCATGCAGTAACGCTGGGTACGGCGCCGCCAGCGTTCGCTGTTTGGATGCGGTTTTGCAACCGGATTGGGTGGGTCCTCCCGGTGAGGCTCCAGTTGTGGTCGTAGATGGACTCACTGAGTCCGTCATTGAATCTGGCAACAAGGTCAGATTGATTATAGTCAGTGCTGATTGCGCCAACTTCATGGCGGATATTTTATCTGCCATTTCATGATTAATCTGCCGCTCTTTATCAAGGGCGGCATGTAGTGTGTTGAGATCTGAGTTGAGCTTGCATATATCCTCCTTATAGGAGGATACTGCGTCCTTAACAAAAGGACGTGCCATCTCGGCAAGCAATGGTGGCCAGGCCACTTTTAATGCACGTTCAATGTCGCACAGTCGGGGGTCGATGAGCCGCAGTTTTGTGGCTTGCAGCAAATGCTGCGCATACGCGTTGCACTCCGGACAGGAGTCGCAGTGGACGATGGTGATGGCATCCTTGACGCTGTGCACAGTCCAGCATTACTCCTTTTGGAGCATCGCGAATTGCTCAGAGGCACTAGGTAGTGCCTCTGCTGAGTGGTGCGTTTGGGACGCTTCGGCGTCCATGGATACTAGTTCGTGTGACACTCGCACTGGTGCGAGTGTGGTAGTGAGTGGCAAAAAACCTTGAAGCGGCAATGAAATTGTCACTTAAAATCAGAGTGAGCGTGCCCGATGCGTCACGTGACTAATTTCACATGACGCCATCGCGTTGCACGAATCGTCGACACGAATCATGTTCGTGTCGAGTCCTTTTTATTAAGGACTCCTTGTCATCTTTCTCATGCCTTATGAGGCATGACTAGGAAGCTCTAGCGGCTTCCTAACACCCCTTAGTTCTAGATAAACATCTAGCACTTCTAACTCTCTGCATGCAGAGAGTGGTTCCCAGGTGACATCTCCCAATGTCCATCTTACTTGTAACTCCAGCTTGGAGTTACTAGTCCAGCGATGAGCCAGGATCTCATCTACAAACCATTCTGGTTCATCTTCTTTCCCAAAGTCGTACATATGATTCACGTCACGACGAGGAAATTGTTCGTCATCATTGGGTATATGCAGTCTAACTAGACTTGCATGAAACTTTGGTAGTATCCTCCAAGCCGTGAGCTCTGGGGGTAACTCAAGTTTCACCGTAGAACTGGAATTATCCACTTCTATAACTGAGTACGGCCCAATATAATTGGGTACCAATTTCTTTGCCCATCCCTTAGGTAAGGACAGGTTCTTTGTAGACAGATATACTAGCTGTCCAACTTTGCATGTTGTTCCTTGACGGCATCTGGTATTAGCAGTGTCTGTCTGCTGTACTCGGCTCACGATGATTGCATTGTGAGCAGCAATTAAGTTCCACAATGCTTGTTGTGCGAACTGCCGCACTCCTCTCAATGTAGTATCCACTGATAGCACCTGCCCGATACAGGGCAAGTATCCACTGTTCAATTCGAATGGTGCATATCCTGTGGTCGCGCTGACTGAGCTGTTCAGTGCAAACTCTACCATCGGGCATTTCTCAGCCCAATCCTTCTGATCACTCTGCACTGCCGTGCGGAGTATTTGCCCTACAGAACGATTTGCTCGTTCTGTCGCTCCATCTGTCTGTGGGTGGAATGCTGTGGACATGAGCAGCTTCGTGCCCATTATACGCTGCAATTCCCTCCAGAATATGGAGGTGAATTTGGAGTTGTGATCCGATATTATTGAGTCAGGTACTCCATGCAACCGTACTACCTCTTTGAGGTATAACCACACGACTTGTCGTGCAGTCACTCTCATCATAGTTGGGACTAGATGCACCATGGATGTGAGTCTGTCAATCATGACCAGTAAATAGTCGTGACCCTTCGATTCTGGCAATGGACCAACAAAGTCCATTCCAATAGACTGCCACGGTCTATCAGGTATTGGCAGGGTATGCAATAACCCTGCTGGTCGTCTATTGTCCTTCTTTGCAGCCTGACAGGCTGCACAGGATCCACAGAACGACTCTATGTTGGCTGCTGTTCCCGACCACCAGTACGATCGCCTGATGTACTTGTCGGTTTTGAATTGCCCAAAGTGGCCAACTACTCTATGTGCATGATCGATGATTATCTCGACCATTCTCCTCCCCTTGGAAAAAACTTCCCAGGGAAGACACACTACATCTTTCTTGAACTGGTTCTTTGTCCAAACCAGTCTGTTTCTCACCCCAAATTGAGGGTGAGCCTCAGGATTTGCCAACACTTTCTTGAGTATTGGATCTGTTCCGTAGCCATTGGCTATGGCTCGTTTTAGGTCAAACTCACGTTCTACACGTGAGCATAGACTCTCTGAGTCTGCACCCAACATTGTAGCTAGTACATCGTCCTCCTCATCACCTTCCACTTGTGTGGGAGGTTCTTCCCCTGCTTGCTTCATCCGCTGCACGTCTATGACATGCTGCTCTGTCGCATCTTGTAATCGTTGCAACCGTTGCACTGCAGCCATTCGTATTTCTACAAATCTATCTGTTGGGAGAAATTCTCCTTCTGGGTCTAGCCACGCATCTGCATCAACATATTCTTCTGCTGGGTGATGTTCACCCTGCTTGTCATTCTCGTAGTAGCGCGACAGACAGTCAGCTACTTTGTTCTCCACCCCTGGTACATGTACCGGGGTACAGCAGAAGACGCAGACAAACTCCCACCAGCGCACCTGTCTGTCGGACAGATGCTGTTGTGTCTTGAAGTATTCGAGACCTTTGTTATCCATCACAGTGGAACTGGCGACCTAGCAGCTTATCCTTCCACTTCATAAGTGCTTCAAGGATAGCAATCATCTCATGCTCATGTGTTTTGTAACACTGTTGCGTGGGACTGAACTTCTTTGATAGAAATCCTGCTGGATGACAAGTCATCCAGTCCGGACCTTGTCCATAAACTGCCCCGACTCCAGATTTGGAACCGTCAGTCACAACCCAAATGGGTTCTGAGCTAGCATGATTTATCGGCTTCAGAATCGGAGCCTTACATGCTAGCGCTTTGATGGATTCAAAGCACTTATCCATCAAGGGCGTCCATTGAAACTTCCTGTTATTGCACGCACTTCCTGATAAGGGAGTTGTATATGCCGTCAAATCTGGCATATATGGTGCCAGATACTGCACGAGTCCTAGAAATCGTTGGACTTTGTTAAATGTTCAAGGTCTTCTCCAACCTCGAACCTTCTCCATTTTATCCACATCGGCATGTATGCCCTTGTCATCTATTCTGTGACCAAGGCACTCCATATGATGCGAATACAAATCGATCTTGGATCAATTTCTGCTGAGAAACAAATGTGCCTCACATAAAATATCAAACACCTGTCAAAGGTGTTTTTTGTGCTCTTCTATAGAGCTTGAATAGATAAATATATCATCCAAGTATATGTGGACTGATCAATCAATTTGGTTATGAAAAATCAACGTCATGAGAAGTTGAAATGTAGACGGCACATTACAGTCGCCAATCTGCATAACCCGGCTTTTGAATGTACTGAATATAGTCACGAAGGCCATCTTGTCGACGTCCTCCTCGACTATGCATATTTGTTTGTACGTGTTGGACATGTCAAGCTTGAATCGATACATAGCACGAGCTACGTCATGCCGAATTGTATCCTGGTCTGGGAAGGGCGTAATGTCCTTCACCATGTTGTCATTGCGTAGATGTAAGTCTATCGCTGTTCTGAGCTTTCCGTTTTTCTTCGGAATACATAGCGCTGGCGCTGCAGAACGTACTGATGCTGCTACCCACCAACCAGCAGTGGTATACCGGTTGACTTTGTTGATCAGTTCATTTCTAAGTGCTTCCAGGCACTTTGGTAGTTGATAATGAAACTGTTTGGGTTCATCCACGAACTTAATTTCGTGGTTAATCTCCCTCCACAGAGGAAGTTCTAATGGCACACCTCCAAAGAGGTCTGCATACTCTAGCTCCCATCTTTCCCTGAGTTTGGGAAAGTCCTCAGCCATCAATAACGGTTGTTTGGAGCCAGTACCTCCTTTGGCAATCTCGTCAGTACATTGGTCGATTGGACCAACATCAATGTCTTTCTGGTTTTCCTTCTGTTTTCCTTTGTCTCGCCTCCCATCTGGCAAGCTCATTGGTGGCTCCACATATAATGAAGAGCCACTTGCAAGTCACGATTTGTGGCTTGCTAGGTTGGGCTTAAGACTCATGATTCGAGTCTTATGTTCAGCCAGGTTTTTAATGTCCAGCTGTTCTTCCCAGGCATTCACATGGTTTGGAATTACTTCCTTTTCCATGCGGATGCATCCCTCGCCTCTAAAGTGGAGGGATATCCCTAATTTACATAGGAATGGTGTTCCTAGTATTGCGTCATAATAATCTACGTTCGTGATATCAAAGTATTCCTCGATATTACACTCACCAAAATTAATGTTGGTGTGCGTTCCATAGTTGATGGTTGACTTACTGCTGACACACACTAACTGTAGACCAATTGGACATTGAATGTCTTAATGCCTACTGCTCGTATAAAATCTGGAGAGAGCATAGCTCCCTCGCACCCACTGTCTAATAGACAGTGGGCTCTGACTCCACCAATCTCTCAATACCCGGAGATTGTTTGGTTGTCTATATGCGCCCATTTGGGGCACGTCTTATCACACAGTCTGAACCAGTGATCATAGACTGGTTCAATGGTCCTGTCTATGACTCCTGCGTGTGTACGGAAGTGATTGTTTCGGCTTAAACCATCACTGATTGTGATAGTTGGTGTCTGCGCCACATATATGCGCTGCCTTTCTTCATACGATCCTTCTAGCAGACGTACTCTGTCTGCTCGATACAAGCTTTGCGTTCTCGTATCATTGTCATTATCCCATTGATAGGGCATAATTTCTGACTGGTAATCAGTGACTAGTTTGCCGATTTTGCTCTCATGGTCATCTTGGATGTCCATTCGCTCGTCTAGTTCGCCACTTGGTGGCTCCTCCTCCCTTTCTTGAGCACTCCCTGAGTGTTCAACCACTTCTTCCAACCATGCACCTGCTATGCACGGTTTGTTCTTCCATTGCAGGCAATTCGGCTTGATATGCCCGACCTGTCCACACTCGTAGCACATTATCTCTGTGCTACGTCCTTGACCCCCTGAACCTCCAGAAGGTTTTTGCGAAGGACATGAAGTGACGATTGCTCCAGCTCTTTGTGTAGCCTGTACCCCTGCTTGGGGTATACTCAGCCTTGTTTCAGCTTAAGGTCAAGCGTTAGGCGGACGATATATCATCTGCTTTGCAGTAGGACAGCTTCCTGTGTTGTGAGCTCGGGACGAGCTTGGCCCAGCCTGATTTCGACTAATTGTTGATGTTGACTTTGCCTGCAGCACATGCGCGCTGCTAGATTCTGTTCTTTGCAACCCGATGTCATATTGAGATGCATCCTCTACCGCCTTTGCGGCTTCATATAATTCATTTATTGCACTGAATTCTGTCGTATCTCCTAATTTTAAGACTTCATGATGCAGTGCTTCTCTAAGCGCTGCTATGAACCATTTGCGGATCATATACTCATCTGGCAGATGTATCATCTGTGCTGCATACTTCGTAATATTGTTCAGTAATTCCTGAACAGTTCTGGTCCCTTGCACAATTGTATCGAACTTATTCGATGCATGCCTGTGCGTGAGTGCATGAAGGAATCACTGTTGTAACCCAGCGATTGCACTTTCCAAGGTCCAGTCAATTACGACTCGATCATGATGCTTGATATTTTGAGCATACCACTCCAATGCCTCGCCCTTGAGGCATATGCCTAAATAATTTAATTGGAGTTCCGTGCTGGACAGTCCCAATAAACTATTCATGCCTAACCATCTCAGGATCCCTGAGACGAAGTTCTCAAATTCTTTGAGATCTGCTTTCCCAGCATATTCTGCTGGGTGAGGGAGTTTTACTCCAGCTTTGGCAAGCATGGATTTGTCTGGCTCACTGTCCTTGTGTTTCTCAAGGGGAGCTCGCACCAGCTTTGTGACTCCATCTACATATGCAGACGGATTTCCTCCTGCCTCCTGAATCCTTCGTTCAGGATCTGTGACTGCCAGTGATACCGCACGTGGTATCGCTTGTATCTGCCTGTGTGGCTGGGGAATGTGAGTATTCACGTCCTGCTGTACTGGTGGATCAACGATGTCTTCATCAATCTGATACAACAGTCGATGTTTGTCAGCTGTTAGAGGCACATCCCTCAGTCTATAGCTGCTACTGAGGGTGGATCGAGCTACTCTCGCAGACTCGATTAGTTTATCGAAGGCCTCGCCTTTGATCCCCACAGTATATGCTTCTTCAACTAATTTATCTGCGTGTTTAGCACGGACCTCTAGCACACAGTGCTTCCATCGCGCTGCTTTTTGTTCGATCCTATCCCAGTGATCGAACTCACATTCAAGACTAATGTGAATGCTAGTCGTGGTACTGATGCTATTGGCGTCAGACTTCATCATCTCCCGCAGTGACTGTTGGGTCACTGCTTTGAGCACTTCTTGCTCATTATAAGTTTTTTTTGATCTGCGAATTCCTTTGCAGATATTTTCTCTATCGCAAGCCTCTCACTGGGGGAATGAGCAGATTTTTGGTGTAAAAAATGTGATAAAAATGCTTTTCCTTACAGATTATTCATTCACTGTTCCGGTTGAAAAATATCCCAAAAATACTACTTTTTCATCAAATTTTAGAACCTGAAAATCTAGTACATATTTCACATTTCTAGACATGGGAAATGGATGGAAAATGTGAGAAATAATGAATTTGTTCATTGATTTCATACCACAAAAATGTAAGGGCAATCTTGGTTTTCATTGACATTTTCACCAGAAAAGAACCAAATTTATCCAAGATTTCATAATAGAAAAACAGTGAGAAAATTATTAACATATATGAGATTTTCATGCAATTTTTCAAAACTATTAGCCAATGAATAATCCAACATTTTTCTTTAGTTTTGGCAAGGAAAAACCTCATGGATAAATGTTTATCCAATGGATAATCATTCACCCATAGGCAATATATAACCAGTTTTCTGAACCAAAAAGGCAATGAAAAAGTCAGTGGATAAGAGTTTATCCTATGGATAATCATTCTCCCATATGGGGTAAATGTTCTGCCTTTGGAAGATTGATTATCCATGGGATAAACTCTTATCCACTGACTTTTTCATTGCCTTTTTGGTTCAGAAAACTGGTTATATATTGCCTATGGGTGAATGATTATCCATTGGATAAACATTTATCCATGAGGTTTTTCCTTGCCAAAACTAAAGAAAAATGTTGGATTATTCATTGGCTAATAGTTTTGAAAAATTGCATGAAAATCTCATATATTTTACTAATTCTCTCACCTTTTTATTATTATAAAATCTTGGATAAATTTGGTTCTTTTCTGGTGAAAATGTCAATGAAAACCAAGATTTCCCTTACATTTTTTTTAGCATGAAATCAATGAATAAATTCATTATTTCTCACATTTTCCATCCATTTCCCATGTCTATAAATGTGAAATATGTACCAGATTTTCAGGTTCTAAAATTTGATAAAAAAAGCAGCATTTTTGGGATATTTTCCAACCTGAACAGTGAATGAATGAACTGTAAGGCAAAAGCATTTTTATCACATGTTCTACACTAAAAATCTGCTCATGCCCCCAGTGTCTAGCTCACGATCTGTCTCTTCCTCAGTACTCTGGCACATACTACTGCTGTCTTGCTCTATCGTAACACTAGGTTCTCAAGGACCAATCCTAGTGCTCGGCCCAGACGGAGGTGGCATCCTCTGTCTGTCTCGCTTCCTGCGAGCCTTTTCTACCTCATGGTCTACTTCACAATCCCTATTGGGATTGTTGCCACGCTTGGGGGCCTTTCCTCGCAAAGGTCCCTGTACTTCCTCCTCCAAGGACTGTATTAACAGGTCCATACCATCTCCTAATGCTTGGAGTTGGTTTGCGGCTTCATCCGCTGCATGAGCTGCCTCAGCCGCTTGTTGGCTCACTTCCCACGTAGTGCCTACGTTTTTACAGCTCTCTTTGAGGGCCATAATCATCTGGGCAATATGTCTGGTTGTACGTTCATATCACCAGGTTTCTTCATCCTGGTGTGCTGACCCCTGCTCTATTGTCCCTGTTTGGGACAGTGAACTTCGCAATTTGTGATGTTCTTGGACATGCGAGAGCTGTGACATTCGCAACCCCGGCGAATTGTCCGGGTCGCTCGTCGGTGGCTCTCTCGACTCATTGAGAGACAATCGTAACTTTGACCTAGTTGAAGTTTTCTTCTTTCTCTTAACGGGCGATCTCTCATCTGTTTCTGATTCCTCCGGTGCAGATCTTCTTGGATTCGCCGATAGTCACTTTCGACTCCTAGAGTCAGAAACTACGGGCGTTGTAGCTTTACGAGGACTAGTTTCCCTTGTCAGTGGTCCTGTTTGCCTGTCCATGTCATGGGCAGACTCAGTTCTCCTGTCTGGGCCCTTGGTTGCGGCTCCAGACATATCTGGATCCTCTCTGGATCTAGATGTTTGGCTTCGATTCCTTACCGACGCCATAGATCTACAATCTATCAGCCACACTATGGCGTTCTTCTATTGAATTTAGAAGAATAAACAGCAAACGTCTGTTTACTGTTTCCAAAGATTCCGGCAAGTGTTAAACTCGTCGGTTTCTGGATAACCAAAGATCAGTTGATCTTTTCCTTATCGCAGTGCTGCCAATAGGATTGGCAGTCAAAAAAGTGTAAGAGCCTTACTGTTTCACACTAACAGACTGAGCCAATAATTGTATTGGTGTCTGCGACGGTGTGGTTTACAAGTAAAAAAGGTATCTTATGTAATCTACTTGTGGACAACTGTATAGTTGTCCACTATCTACAGGCGCCCCTTGTGGGCGGCTTATATAATACAAATGACTTATATGTCCTAAATAGTAGCATATATGCTACTGTAAGAATCTACATTCTTACACCAGGCCTGCCATTCGGTCGTGCGCTGTCAGTTTACTTTCGGAAATGGATCCAAAAGACAGTGGGTAGCAGTGTCGTCATTTGCATGGCTACTTACACTGGTGTTCGGCTCAGTGCGCTTTGCTATCAGCAGCAACAAAGATAGAACAAAAACAAAGATAAGGACGTAGCAGTGACGATGATGATGATGTAATGCGATGATGTAAGCAAAGACGAGATACAACAGCAAGTGTCACGTGATTGACAAAGCTGGCCTTGACATAGACATAGAAGTAGTAGACGTAGTAGTAGACTTAGACTTAGACTTAGATGAGTGAATCCAACTGAAAGAGGTGAATTGGGGTACACTAAGGCGAAACAGGCCTTATATACATGAGCAGAACAACAAATGATGCGAGTATGCCATACAACGATGTCGTCAACAGCAGACAGGAGAAATGACTAATGGCAAGAGGCAGAAAACCAAAATAGGAAATGTGGTTTATAATGAAATGGAAAAATGAGTCAGGTGGTCGAAGAAATGAATAGAAATGTAGCAGCGAATTGGAAATAGAAGCCAGAAACAGACTAGAAGTGAGTCACAGACAATAGACCATGTGGAACAATTGGAAATAGAAGTACAAGAAAGAAGCGAGTGAGTCAGGTGATGAAAATGAGTCATAGCCGTCCAATAGGATTCCAGTTGCTTGTCAAATATCTCTGAAGATGAGTAAGTGAGTCACGTGACTTGAAGACGATTCAGAAACATGTGAACCAATCACAACACTTGGATACAAATTTCCTCCAGAGAGGGAACAAAGATGAGTCTTGCTTGATGAAGTCCTTAGGCACATAACTGTAGCAAATCTCTGTTCCTGGACCAAACTCTTTGATATCCCAGTAGTTCCTGAGTACGATACAATGCCAACCATTCACTGGTTCAAAGTTTGGGTCAAAGCCAATGATGTGGAAGGGAGCATGGAAGACAGGGTCGAATACCCAAATGCAATTGTGAACATGATAAGGAGGATAGGAGGGGAATGTTTGGATGGGCCTTCAGGAGATTCGACATATAGAGGATAGTACCAACGATGTGCGACATGTGGAGGAGGATTGGATAAATGAACATAAAGGGGAGAACATTGACTAGGAAGTTCGATGTGTGGTCCAATGTGTATGTCTGGCTTGGCAGTCATCTCAAATGAATCATGAGATGTGGTGGCAGCAATGCTGGATGGCATATCAAAAATAGAATTGATGAAGATGGAACGAGTGTGGAGATGATGTATCTGGCAGACTGGAGGTAGCACAGCAGATGATGGTCTGGCGAAAGCTGATGAAGATAGGCACGTGTGCAGTGAGCGTCTTTTGTAGTGTAGTAGGCGCTGTCAAGTATCATGCTTGTCAGCGCTACCGCCGGGGTGCGCAGATGTTACAGCGTGCAGCGGCACGGCTTACGCGCAGTCCCAGGTGGATGCCTGGCATGGATGTGGCCCGTCTGAGGCCTTTGGGTGCTTGTTGTCCGTGTTGGCAGCGCAGATTCGGTCTTGGTCTTGGGTGGGTGCTGGTGTGACAGATAATGTCACGCACAGTGATGCCGTCATCAACGACGGCATCCTGGCTGCCTGGCGGTTGCGTGCGTGGTGTGTTGGGTCCAGCATTTGCTGATGTACGCAAGAGCGTACACTCTTGCATATGTCAGCAAAAGTACATCAGCAAACATGCTCCTCACTCACATGACACAATCTCAGTACTGCAGTTTTGATCCTGCCGCACAACTGGCCACACACGCACCAAACATGGCTATCTGGTGTGTTTTCCTTTTTTTATTATTGCTTTTTGCAAGCTTACTGTGTGGCATTCTTTCAGCAGACCAAGTTCTGATATTTTCACACCACAGTGGCACAGTGAAGCTCATTTATCTTCCTCTGATGCAGATTCGTTCTATTCATGATTGGCAACTCAAATAGCAGTAAGTGTTCTTAATATTGTTCCTGTTCTTCTTAAAAACTATGAAGTAACCATTGTAGTTCCTCTGTGGCTTTTACTTGCTGCTCCCTGCCTATCCCCTTGACTTCTGTGCCTTCTCTATTGCTCTCCCCTATATATATTAATTGAAATACTTTGAAGTTACATGATCAGTCCTCAGGTCTATTTACACTGTGGGGCTCACTGATGGGCAGGCACTATTATTGTCATTTTTATGTGGGTCATACTTACATCTCATTGATTGAGTTCTAAGTTTGCTTTTCTAGCCTCATTGCCATCTGTTACCCTTTACCACTTCACTGCAATATGAGTCAAAGGTAGGGTACAGACTCATGTTTTCACAGTACCTTGGTGGAATGAAACAGCTCACTATGGGCATCACTGTGCGTATGAGGTCATTGCCGGTGGTGTGCCAGAGCATGTCATTTCACCCAGGTACTCAGGCCTCTATCACCAATGTGTGCATGCGACGTCGCCACCTATGGTGATAGAGGCCTTCATTGTCAAATGTGATGATCAGGTTTTGATTTGCAGGCACAGTCATACCTATTACATGTGTGCTTCAATGGCCTTAGCACATTGATGAGAAGAAACACAAATGGGAGTTGGAAGAGAACAATGGGGGAAAATAATGAAGGAGCTAGATGGACATATAGAAATCATGAGAGGTTGCTGGAAAATAACTTGTATTTTTCAAATCTGTGATTGTTGGTTGGTAGTATCTATAAGTCAAATCTGTTCGCATTGGGACTCTGAGTTTTGCACATCAATGATTATTGTCATGTGACTGTGTTGCTGTCCAAAACAGTACTTTGATCCACTGTAACATACAAGAAGTCCTAGTGTCCTCATTTACAGCTCAATTTGTATCCCTGCTCTTCATACATGTATATTTAAGTACATTTGGGACACTTAGGTTTGCACTTGGTGTACAGGCGTGCCGATCTAAGGTATTTATCCACCCAGAATACCGTAGAGTCTGTATGTTACTAACATATCCATGGCAGGCCAGCAAATGCTGAAGAGCTTTATAACTTGCATCATGCCTCAGCACGCAATGTGATTGAGCACATATTTGGGGTCCTGAAGGCATGCTTCAAGATGCTTGGAACTGCGCTGCACTATGACCTCGATCTGCAAGCCCGTGTGCCCCCTGCCCTTGCAGCATTGCACAACTACATCCAGGAGCATGACCCCCCAGATATGATGGAGCAGGATGGTGGTGCTGAGCGAGATCCGGTCCCAGG
The DNA here is from genome assembly GCA_015039355.1 of Ramaria rubella. Lineage (NCBI taxonomy): Eukaryota > Fungi > Basidiomycota > Agaricomycetes > Gomphales > Gomphaceae > Ramaria > Ramaria rubella. Next base: position 284,877 of record MU134343.1, read on the forward strand.
TCGTTATACAGGTGAGCTTGCACTGAGCATGCTGCAGGCTGAGGAGAGAAAGGCCACCCAAACACGCCAGCAGTTGATTGCAAGAGCAATGTGGGCTCAGTATTGTTTGTACCAAGGCCATGACCACTAGTGGGCATAGAATACATGAATATAACTTTTTTATTGCTTTAATTTTTATTTTTTAAGTCATGAGAAATAAAAAGGAAAACATTGTACATTTCTTTTCAAAACAGAGTTACAGGGAGGTAAAAACAGTGAGGTGGAAGCCAGACTACAATGATTTGGATCCCCTGAGCACCTGCAGGTGTTTCTTGATCCACAGTGCACGCACATCTTCCTGCATCTCAGAAAACACAGCCGCCATGCTAGGGTCTTGGCAAAACTCTTCTACGAAGGAGAGCTTTTGCTCGGCCGTCAGTTCGTACTTGTTCTGCACAATCTGCATGGCTGTGGACCTGTGTCCTTCAGGTGCATGCTCGAGTTCCAACATATGTATCTCTTGCGCCCTAATCTCAAGCCATTCCTGCAATTTAAGTTTCTTCTCCATGACATGTGTATGCTCCAATTGCATGCATGCTTGTTCAAGTTGGGTGGTGTTCAACTTTTTCTGCATGTCTGCTACCACTGACAGCCCATCATGGATCTCTGAGAGCACCGTTGGACCTGACACGTGTGATCTCTTGGTCGGTGCTGCCACACTGCCCCTTTCATTGTCAACAGCATCCATGGCACTATGCTTGGAGCTCACCCCACTGCCAGACCCCAGCTGCCGATGCGCAGTGAAGGCTGCCGCTGAAGGGGAAGGGGATGGGGCCAACAAGAGTGCTCCTGCATTCACCGACATGTTGCCAGTTGGCACCATGTGAGGGCGCCCCTGGCCTGCAGTGTGGTTCAGCAGCTGACCCAACACACCCTGGTCACTCCTCACCGAGGAGAGCGAGAGAAACCCGATGGAGGAGGATGGAGGGCCATACGCAGAGGAGGGTGGGGAGAATGAGGGGGCCAGGCCAAATGAAGAAGGGGGGGGGGTCGGGGGGGGCTCGAAGGAAGAAGGGGGGCCTCGAAGGAAGAGGGGAGGGCTGAAGGAAGAGGGGAGGGGGCTTGAAAGAAGAGGGGAGGGGGCTTGAAAGAAGAGGGGAGGTGGTTGAAGGAGGAGGGAAGCGGATCAAATGCAGAGGGCAGATAGACCGCAGAGGGTGGCGGGTCCAATGAAGAGGGGGGAAGGCCAAACACAGAGGGAAAGAGGCCGAACAAAGAGAGATTGTTGACACTAGAGCTCGACTGGCCCTGGGACCAGTGGGATGCAACACCGCTAACTGGGTCAAGCTCCATCCCCCCACCCTGCACACCTTTATCACTCCCCTGCCCGGACTGTGTCCCAGTTCCATATGCCGAAGTGGACGTCCTGTAAATGTGAGTCCCCCTCACTGCACTCGGCATGAGCGAACTCATGAGCTCAAAGCAAGGGAACCCTGCCCTTCCAACCCACACAGCCTCATGATTTTTCTGTAAATTCAAGTGAGTGAAATACACTGAAAAACAAAAGAAACAACTCACCGAGGCAAACTTGCTCCATACAGATTTGTTGTCAACCACCACACCTTCCTGATCCACAAACGTAAAACCAGAGAGATTTTGTTTAAGCTGAAGTGCCAGATTGTAGTCCTTTCGCAGCTGTGGAATGTTGAGCCTCAGATAAGCATCAAATGACCAAACCAACTTACCTGGATCCACCTTGACCTGCAAGCTTCCCAGGTCTTGAGTCCTCTGGTGGATGGCCAATCCACCATCACTCCAGCAACCACCATCCATGTAGACTTCTTGAAATTATCCCCCTCACCAGCCTCTGCCCCATGATCGATCAGGAGGTTGATCAGCACAATATCGTCCTCGAGTACCCATGCCACAGCTTTCTTCCTGGCAGGAGGATTGTTGGTGGAAGGAGGTGGAGTATGTCTTTGGGGGCTATTGGGAGGGCTGCGTGAGCTGCACATACGCATGGTATTGTCAGCGAAGGGATTGTTGGGGGAGCGTTGATGTGGAGCGTCCATAACTGTGTGACAGAAGATTTAGGCTCAGCTGCGGCCTTTCCAGGCCGCAGCTGAGCTTGGTTAGTGAACACAGAATTTGTGTAGCCAAATTCTGTGTCTGAACACAGTACTTAGTTGATTGTTACCACTCAGCATATTGGCAATTGCCCCGATCTAATCGACACCGCTCCCGATGACTTTGACCATGACTTAGCAATATTATCCCCAGACTCCTCCATACTAACACAACCTGGGTACGTCATGTCATATACACTCGAAACCAGGGTAGAATGGAAGTAACATTATGGCATAGTTTACAAACCAATATCAGTTTAACGAACTTCCACTAGGCCAAGTTTCATGGCTAGGAGGGGGTATGAAGTGGCAGTGGGAATATAGTGAAGCTGTAGACATGACAAGGGGGGAGGGTGGTCATGTAAATAGCTTTGTGGATGTGGAGCTTGTAATTTGCCCACTGAGGGTCGGTAAAATGTGCATGGTGATGTTAGGATTGCTGGATTTGACGTTGGGGTCAGATTTGGTCGGAGCTCTCCTTGACCGAGATTGGTAGTCACAATATTCGGAAATGTGTGGAATACTGGATGACTTGGAAGTCGGAGATCCGAAGACTGATCTATACGGGTGTTGGCTTCAACTTATGGGTTGTGCCCTCTTGGATTTCTAGTGCCCTGGTATTTCGGACTGAAGACCAGAAGTGTTATCAGGGTTCTGATTGGTCAGGTCTGTTCGGAAGGTCAGTGCTAATGATACATTGAGACTTATTGGAGATGAGTGGGGGCTTTGGGTATTCGGGAATGGAATAGTCAATGCAGATGGAATGGGGGTAATGATAAATCAGTATCGAGTAAGGGTTAGCTTTACTGGAAAGTGAGTGTAATCAAGGAGGGTTTTGGAATGTCAGATGAGGTAGGGTTGGAAATAATCAGAATATTCAGAATAATCGAAAAGATTGGAATACCGAACAAGGTTTGAAGGCCTTATTGCAGGTAGAAGTTTGGAGCGATGAAGTGTAATAAAGGTTCAATGATATAGGATGGGCAGGATGTTGCGAGTTATATTGGAATAACAAGTTGAGGTAGCGAGATATAAAGGATGTGAGATATGTGAAAAGGGTATAAGATATATGATATAAGAAAGATATAAGAGAGAGAGATAGTGATATGATATACAAGCTGAAGAAGCTTGATCAAGAGAAAACATATTTAAGACATGCGGGATTCCGAAATCAGAAACGGAAGATAAGGGTGCGTGATACAGAGTTCCAAAGTCAGAGTGAATATGGAAATCAAGATAAGACGTACGGGGATAATATCGAAATAGAATCATGACTAAGAGTAATAAATGGGGACATGTTGGAAATAAGCGGAAAAGGGCTTATTGGAATATGTGAAACGTCGGAATAACACAAGTCGGATCTGGGATCTAACAGTATCTCCATTTTACGGCTGAGCCCTCGAGGCTGGTTACACTATTGAATACCATGGGAAGTTTTGGGTGTTGGTTATCCGTAAAGGCTGAGATCTTGGATCAGACATATATATAGGGAAAACACTTTGTGGAAGTGCAAATCGCCTTTTGATCCCCTACCACCACCACCTAAAAAAATGCCATTGCACTCTAGGTCGTCGTCACCCACCCATTCCATTATTGAAATCAGCTCCGGCAAAGAGCTTGCCACTGAAGTGAGGGAGTATGAGCAGAAAAGGGTGGAACTGGAGACCAAGATGTGGAAAAGGGCGGAATTGGAGACAAAGATGCGGAAAAGGGCGAAGGTGAAGCAGGAGAAGTGGGAGAGAGAGGTGGCGGAACAGCAGGAGCGGGATTGGAAGGAGAAGGAGGAATGGGAGTGGAAGGAGCAAGAAGAACAGGATTGGAAGGCGAAGGAGAAGGATGCTGACCGGAGGAAGCAGAAGGAGGAGGCGGATCGGCGGAAAGCCGAATCAACACAAGCGGTGCAGGAGGAGTTGAGGTGGGAGGAAGCCCAACTCAAAAATACTTCGGTAAGTCGGAAGTTTTGTGTCTGTTAATTGATAGATTGATAGAAGAATAGGACTAGCCAGAGAAGGTCAATCGAGAACTGAAGGTTGACTGGAATCCAAAAGGTGGTTCAGAATTTGTCAGAGGCTGCAAATGGCATCTCGAGGACGTCTGGTCAGAGGCCGATGAATATGACGATAGATGTGTGCTCTGTCGGACGTGGGGGCTGGAGTGCATCGACGAGGAGCGGAAAACCAGAAAATCGTGGAAGTGGGCGTGCCTTCGGTGTCAGAACAATTGGAAGAAGTGCATGAGGCCAGGTGACGCAGATTTTGTGGCGGAGATGGCAGGGAAATCGTCGCTGCCGGCATCCAGGCGGGTTTGGGCAGAGAACGCGGAGGCTGGACCAGGACCGGTGACAAAAAAACGTTGGGCGGAAGCAATCACGGATCGGGAAGGAGTGGCGTCATCGGGGAAAGGTAAAGAAAAGGAGCGGGTGATGGAGGACGACGTGGAGGATGAAGCGGAGGATGTGGGGCTCATGGCAGAAATCCGTGGGCTCTGCAAAACAATTCATTCCCTCACGAAGTGGCTTCGCTACAACGTGGAGGGGATGGCGGCTTTCAACAATACGTTGAAGAAGTCGCACAGGATTGCGGAGATCAAGTTCAAATTCCAGAAGAAGCAGTGGGAGACATACCACAGAGCATCGGTGCCGCAACCGGAGTTGGGGTCGGAAGCTGGGTCAGAGAATGAGGGGGCAAACGTCGGGCCACAACCAGAACCAGAGAAGGCAGCGGATAAGGGAAAAGGGAAGGCGAGGGAAGCGGACGAAGTCAGAACGGACATCAATGTCATTCTGGAGGTTTCGGAGGAGGTGGAAATTGCTGAGGAACCGGAGGTGGAAGTTAGTCAGAAACCGGAGGCGGAAATTGGCCAGGAGGCGATGAATCTGGGAGATGTGGATTCGGAGAAACAAGTTGAAGAGGAATCGGGGAAAACGGCGGGGCTTGAACCGGAGGTCAATGGGCCAGAAGAGGAAACGATGCAGTAGTTAGGAGTTGGAAGGGGAAAAGTAATATAAAATAAATTGGAAGAGTTTTCGGTGAAGTAATATAGAACATTTTAGACAATGAAGTTGTTTCTTGTTGTTTTAAGATCAGAAAAAATGAAATGATCGGAAGAAAGCTTGGAAAAATGGAAATGATCAGACCAACGGAAATGATCAGACCAACGGAAATGATCAGACCAACGGAAATGATCAGACCAACGGAAATGATCAGAAAAACGGAAATGATCAGACCAACGGAAATGATCAGACCAACGGAAATGATCAGACAAAAGGAAATGATCAGACAAAAGGAAATGATCAGACAAAAGGAAATGATCAGACAAAAGGAAATGATCAGACAAACAGAAATGATCGGAAAAAACGGAAAACTTGGAAAGATGAGAAACAGTGAATCAAGGATGTTTGAAGTTCAAGGGTGTCGGAGAGTTGGGGTAAGTCAGAATCGGATGAATGTCGGGATTGACTTGGGATCAGGATTGGACTTGTAAGAATCATGAAGAAGTTTGAGAGGGTCAGAATATTGGGATGTGAAAGGTCATAGATGTTGACAGAGTTTCAGAATTGCAGGCAGTAAATAGAAGCTTAGTAGGAGCAAAAAATTGAAGTGTTGGGTTGGAAATTGTCGGAAAAAGATCGGAGTAGGAGTGGGGGATTGGAATAGATAAGTTGTTAACATAGTGGCTACTCCCCCTTTAAGGTAGACGTCCCATCATCTACCTCAGGTGTTGGAAGGTAGGTAAAGGAGTTGGAGTGTCAGAGGACCGAAGGATTCATTGGGAACATATTGGCTTTTCTAGGAAATGAACGGTGTTTTCTTGGAATCTCTCGATAGTGGTCTTGATGTTGTCTTGTTGAAATCATTGTAATCACGGATTACCTGAGAATTCAGAGGATATCAGAAGTTTTTGGACTTGAAAAGGAACAAGAGGAGTGAATCGGAAATTTCGGGATATTTGGAGAAGTGTTTGCAAGGGGAACAGGGAAAGAAGACATGTAGGGAAGAAAAGGGTGTTGGAAAAGATAGGAATTGGGATGTTTTGGTGGAGTTGTGGGTTTGTTTCAGAAACATTGGTAAGGTGCTTGATATTCGGCCTGGAATATTGTCCTAATGGTTGAAGGGTCGGAATCATATCGGAAACGTGAGTCGGAGGATGTACGGGTGGTGCATTCATGGATACGAGGGGTTTAACAGCGCCTTTCGAGGGGGATCGTTATTGATTCTGAAGGTGGTTTGTCGGTTATTGTCCCATAACGCAGAATTCGGTGTTGATGACTAGGCTTAGAGTCGGAGTAACTGCGTTGTATCTTGAATAGTCGGATTCAGAAGTCTGGAAGTTGGAGGTTGGAAAACTAAATCTTGGAAGTGGAAGGATGTCTTTGAGGAAGATTCAGCGTTCGGACTTGGAGATTGTCCTGGGGTGTTCTCGAGGAAGTACAGGCGGAATGTATTGGATGAAATCCTATAGCTAGAGCCTTGTTAACATGTTCTCAAGGTGGTTCTGGCATAACTAGATGTAAGGAAAATGATTTCCCAAAGTGAGATTCTCTCCCTCCGATAGATGTGATATTGTCGGAGTATGTAGCGGAATATTGATGATCACTTGTCGGGAATTGGAAGAATCAATGTAACGGATTTTCCTATCAGGAATGCACCAAGGTTTCCACATCATTGTTGCGAGTTGAGGTTTCATCAAGCATTGATGTTGGATGTTATGGGGGGTCGGAGGATGTCACAGCAAAGTCGCATTTTCAAAGATTTGGAAAAATGCAGGATTGCAGGTTTCCTGAAGACATGTCATAGAATTGAATCTTCTTGTTGAGTGCGGAACTGGGTACTACCCAATACCCTGTCAATCAACAGATTGTAGTGGATGGGTTAGTGGCATTCCCAGCACATCAGAACAATTAGAAACAAGTGTCGTTATATGCAATGTAATAGCGACTGGATTTCTCACTCGACAGGAGGATGTGATTGGCGTGAATCACCTACTGGGTGTTGCGACATAATATGTCATTGGTGACAGAAGACAGACCGGTGGAAAGCGGGAATCCGAAGGGATGGTGTTTAAACGTAATGATTGGTCGAAACTGTTCGGAAGGGTGATTTTTGGAGTTTTGGTGGAATTGTTGGAAGTACGAAGGGTGTTTTTGGAAAGTGTCTGTGATGTTCTCGGTAAGGCACAAATAAGATATGAACACGGATTCATGCTCGAGAGTCTTTGAGCTGTCAGTTTTGGGGATTTGGAAGGTCCTCTAAGGGGGCCTTGATGTTGGAATCACTTAGCGTGACAGTTGTGGTTCGGGATTTTGCTTTCCTAGCAAAAGATGATGACCTTGGGCATTCTTTCGCCTTATGACCAGGTCTTCCACAGTAGAGGCATAACTTTTGATCGATGTGTCGTTGTCTCTCCTGTAGTCTTAACTTGCCGTCTTGTCTGAGGATGTCAGAACATTTCAGTGTTGGAAAAGTCAGGGTTTGGTTGGAAATTGCTGCCATGTGTTGTGAGTCATCACAAGGATGGTTGGAAGTCGCATTGTCAATGCTGCTCAGGATTGGGTCGGGTTTGAAGTCTTCATTTGTGAGGCACTTGTTGAAAAAACTGGGGTACTCGTGAACGTTTGATGGGTTGATGACATTCTCGGTAGATCTGTCAGTGTCGTCAAAATCAAGTGTTTGAATTTGGGTGTCGGAAGACAATATAGAAATCAAGAGTGTCAGCTTGTATATACTGTTAGGATTGCCGGATTTGACGTCGGGGTCAGATTTGGTCGGAACTCTCCTTGACCGAGATCAGTAGTCACAATATCCAGAAATGCATGGAATACTGGATGACTCGGAAGTCGGAGATCCGAAGACTGATCTATACGGGTGTTGGCTTCAACTTATGGGTTGCGCCCTCTTGGATTTCTAGTGCCCTGGTATTTTGGACTGAAGACTGGAAGTGTTATTGGGGTTCTGATTGGTCGGGTCTGTTCAGAAGGTCAGTGCCAATGATACATTGAGACTTATTGGAGATGAGCGGGGGCTTCAGGTATTTGGGAATGGAATAGTCAATGCAGATGGAATAGGGGTAACGATAAATCAATATTGAGTAAGGGTTAGCTTTACTGGAAAGCGAGTGTAATCAAGGAGGGTTTTGGAATGTCGGATGAGGTAGGGTCAGAAATAATCAGAATAATCAGAATAATCAGAATAATCAGAATAATCAGAATAATCAAAATAATCAGAATAATCGAAAAGATCAGAATACCGAACAAGGTTTGAAGGCCTTATTGCAGGTAGAAGTTTGGAGCAATGAAGTGTAATAAAGGCTCAATGATATAGGATGGGCGGGATGTTGCGAGTTATATTGGAATAACAAGTTGAGGTAGCAAGATATAAAGGATGTGAGATATGTGAAAAGGGTATAAGATATACGATATAAGAAAGATATAAGAGAGAGAGATAGTGATATGATATACAAGCTGAAGAAGCTTGATCAAGAGAAAACATATTTAAGACATGCAGGATTCCAAAATCGGAAACAGAAGATAAGGGTGCGTGATACGGAGTTCCGAAGTTGGAGTGAATACGGAAATCAAGATAAGACATATGGGGTTAATATCAAAATAGAATCGTGACTAAGAGTAATAAATGGGGACATGTTGGAAATAAGCAGAAAAGGGCTTATCGGAATACGTGAAACATCAGAATAACACAAGTCGGATCTGGGATCTAACAGGTGAGCGGAATGATGAGCCGTGAAAACAGAAGAGTCTGTGTGAAAAATGACAGTCAAGGAGCTGCAAAGGCTCCTTGAGGTCTGGTACGAGCATGGTGCCTGTAAGGGGACGTCAATGGACTAAAAGACGAATGCCTCTAACCCAAGTGTATAACAAGGATGGCAAACATACATGAGCTATCTACTGCTTATATAGATGTATGAAATGCAGGGGCGTCTAGATAGGAAACATATCTGAAGGCTATTGACCAATCAATATGTGCAGCACTATCTACCAATCGGAGATACTCGAGATAACCTGCCGAAAGATAACTAAAGATAGAGTGTTAGGTCTGTCATGTGTCCATGACAGGATGGGGATGGACGATGATAAGGAGATAAGAAGGATGTAGTACCGGGTACGCACTCCCCAGGAGTCTACCGGACCATAGAATAGGAACTATGCTTTTAGTAAGCATACTCAGCCTAGCAACGCTGAAGACCAAGATGGAGTTCCCCTTACAGTGCCTGAGCTTTGACTCTGAAGCTCCCAAGGCCTGCATGAATTTTTTGTAATTGTTCATTGGTCTTGTGTAATTTCTTCAGTGCTCGTTTGACACCTGTGCCTTTCTCCATCGCATGTGCACAATATGGAGCTTCAGACAGCTTACAAGCAGCTGGTGGGGTTACAGAACTCAATCCAACACCCTCAAGCATGGACAGTCACCTGGAATTCTATGTCAAACAAACAAACCTTACTAATAAAGTTGAAGAGTAAACGGGGGACTTAGATTGTTAGCTTACGGTTTTGGCGTTTGATAAGATTAACCTTGGCCGGTATGCCGAGTGATAACAATCGATTACATATGAACTCGTCCTGTTCGGACCTAAGTTATAAGTTAGGTAAGTTAGTAAGTAAATTGATTTGCGCTCACACATCAGATTTGCGCCTGGCCCAAATCAGATTGACAAATCGAAAACTGTGGTGCCTGTTATCTTTCATAATAACTTGATAGTAGTAATGGTGCATGCAGCATTCTCCTAGGCTCGGATGTGCGACACACCTCTCAGTTCAAGCTTTCAAGCTTGACTGCTGCGAAATCCAAATAATTGTGGGGTGCCGGAATACTTATATTCTGTACTGAACAATAGGGCATACGCTGTGATGAACAACATGAGCATGAAAGCGTGCATGAGAGGGTGGCGGTGGAGGGATGCGGGTGTATGGCGTGCGGGGGACGTGGTGGGAAGTGCATGGACAACAACAGTCGAAACAGAACATGACCAAAATCAGACGCAAGCGTATAAACAAAACCAAAAAGAATAGGTGGGCCAAAGCGACGAAGGAGAAGGATGAAGGGAGCAGCGAATGATCCACAAAAAGCACCAAGTCACGGCGATGGGGGGAAAATAAACCAAATGAAAAAAAAAAAAAAAGGGAAGAAAGCAAGTTCAAAATATCAGGATTTGTTCCCCGCAGGTGCCGCGCCTCTCCCCGTTCCTCTGCCCCTCGAGGCGCCACGGAAGCCCCCTCCGCCCGCACCGCCGCCCCTCTCCTGTCCAGGTCCCCCAGTCCTCGGCCTCGGTGGCGGCCTCTCGCCCCTCTCCTTGCGCGTCTCCACGCTGATCCGCGCACTCCCCCCGCCCTCGAGCTCGATGCGCACGCCGCCTTCGCCGCCAAGCTGAACAGGAAGAGAGGCAACGATAGCGCGGCGCGCAGCGTCGAGAGTCGTAAACTCGAGGAAAGCGCAAGCCTTCGTGCGCACGATCTCGAGCTCCTTGATAGGTCCAAAGCGTGTCGTAAGCGTACCCGAGAGCGCCTGATGCGAGATAACCTCCGTAACGCTCTAATGACGATCACACACGAAGCACACAATACAATTAGTTCGAACACGCGTGAAATGTCTAGGTAGATCCACACGCACCTTGACGAAACACTGCGGCGTCGCAACGCTCAGCGCAGCCTGATGCGCCGGATGTAACTCCCTCCCGCCCTCCCTCTCCTTATCCGCCACAGACGCGGGACGCTGCACCTCCGGCTTGGGCTCCACCTTCGGCACCGGCGGCGGGAGCGGCGCAGCACTCACGCCCCGCGCCTCCTGCGCGACCTGCGGCCCCCATTTCTGGGGATTGGCAGCGGCAAGATTGGCCCATGTTTTGGGTGCAGGGGGCGCAGTGGGTTTGGGGGAGGGCGCGGGTGCGGGTGCTGCTACCGCTGCGGGTTTGGGCGCGGGAGCGGCGGCTGGCGGGGCGGCGGCGGCGGCTGGCGGTGGCGCAGGGACGGGAGCTGGGGCCGCGGGAGCCGGTGGGGGCGCGGGAGACGCGGCGGGTTGTGGGGGCGGTGGGGGCGTCGCTGACGGAGGGGGCTCGACGGCGGGCAGAGGCGCGGGCACGGGCGCGGGGGCGGGTGCGGGGGCGCGGGTTCCGCAGGGACAGGCTTGGCGGGCGCGGGCTCCAGAACGGGTGCGGGTGCAGGCACGGGTTCTGGCTCGACGACGGGCGCGGGCGCGGGTGCGGGTGCGGGTGCCTGGGGTACGGGGGTGTGGATCCCGTTGGGCGTTGGCTTTTCCTCGACGTATGCGGGGAGGGGACGGGTTCGGGCTCTGGGGCGGCGATCTCGGGCGTGGCGGGTTTGGCGGGCGCGACGGGGAGAGGCTGGAGGTGATCTTGCAGAGCGGCGTCGAATGGTGCGGATGCGAGGGTGGGGTGCGCGGCTTGTGCGGTGGGCGCGGCGAGCTCCTCGGTGGGGACCTGCGCGATGTCAGCGGGTGCCTCGGCGTGCTCGCTGAGCTCCTCTTCGTCCTCGGCGTCGACGGACTCTTCTTTGAGGAAGCGGAAGATGTCGTTGAGGACGAAATAGCCGTTGGGCTGCTCGGCGAGGAAGAAGGTCTGTGCGAATTTGCGCCATGGCTCGCCGCGGTTGGACATTTCACCGATGACCTGGATGATGATGCCGCCGTTTGCGGATGACTGCGCGTCGACCGAGTGGATGAAGACTTTGCAGTCTTGGAAACCGATGGAGAGGATCTTGTTGTGGATCTCCTGTGGGGCGGAGGGGGGGTCGTTGTGTCAGTGGGTGAGACGGTGCTGAGGGGGGTGCCTGCCGGCGCGTGGTACATACCTGCTGTCCGTAACATGGCCTGCCGTCCTCGCCCTCGGTACCATGGATGAAGGTCGAGTTTTTGGTGTAGAAGCAGTGGAGTCTATGGGGCTGCTTGTTCACGAAGGTGTAGTACTGTGGCACGAACTGCCAGCCAACCTCCGAGGGGATGACGTTGGCGTGGATGGAAGTCGACATGGAGCTGTTGGGATTAGAGCTAGAGGCGGACGTTGTCATTGTTCGGGACGCTGAAGCTGGTGCGGACGGGTGAGTGCTTTTTGCTTTTTGTGGGACGATGTGGGGGGGACGGTACGTACGTGTTATAGGACCGGGTGGTTTACGACGGGGGATATCGAGAGTCGACGGGTGGGCAGCGGCGACTGATTATTTTTGAAGGGGGACGACGTTGGACGACGTGGATGGCGATGAGGAGAGTGGGTTCGAGCACGGATGCCACAGCGTTGGAGCTTGGAAAAAAATTTAGCGCACAGCGTTGACAAAGCAACTCAGGGCGGACTTTGAAATAGGGGCACACCGCGTGTTTCTCAAGTGGGTTCGCAGATGATATATTGTGATGATGCGTTGCTGCATTGATAGGTAAATACAACGGGGGCGCACTGCGAAATTCAACTGAAGCATCACTGGACTCAGAATAACAATAATATTCGTCGATGTTTTCATTCTGAAGTCACGCGAGTGACTTGATAGGGTTAGGTTCCACGATTAAGTTAAGCGTTCTTCGCATCGTCTATTAAGATGGCACAAGATATGTTCGCAATCATAACGTGCACATCAAGGAGGAATGATCACGAGATGCTCGTATCTGATTTCGAGGAGTAACATGCATTGCAGTCGCGTGCGGGGTCCGGGTAGTGGAAATCCCGTAATTGAATCCACTTGCCAGAATTGCTTATCCGGTGCGGTGCGGGGACTATGTGCCGTCCACGAAGGCTTGGCGTTGGAGAGTGCGATCCTGACGCACTTGACGGTGTGTGGCTAGACCTGAGCTACGTACCATGGGTTGCTGCCTCCGTTCGTTTACTTTCGCGGTTCATGCGAAAATGTCATGTTTTTAGTGTTTACGCCCGAGGAGGCCAGGTGTTTAGGGAATCAGAACGCCTGGTCAACAATCTGGGAAGGTAAGCTCCATGCCTGAGGGGCTGAAAGCTCGAGGATCAGGTGGACATGCCATAGTGCAGTTGGATCTCGCAGTGTTGAGAGTTCAGCAGCCTAGTGTTTACTGTCGACACCCCACCTGCGGCTTAGAAGTTCGCCCTCTAAATCTTTGTTTCAGCCGCTGAGAGTTGTCAGCTTCGTTTGAACGGTTCTAGATTTGACCAAAACTAGACGGCAGCGTCGGGGAAACGGATATGCAAGAAGGAGTGAGGGGTAAGCATCTCAGATCGCGGAATGATATTAAAAGAAGCTACGTGTGCACGATTTCGTCTTGGAGATCTCAGAGGGTATATTCGAAATGCAGATAGGAGTGCGATCTGAGCGAAGTTGGAGGGTTTGGAGACCTGAGGAAGCAATGACGAAAGACCGCGAAATATAACCCGAGGGGCCCGGGCGAACTTTCAGCACCTGCCATATCGGAGGGAATCCTGGCCAAAAAGTCATCGAATCCGTCGTCAAGGTTGGTTTTTGTGCGGGAAAATGAAGTGCATTGTGAGCAGTGACATCAAGCCTATATAGTGGTTGGCACTGCTCATGATGCGACTCACACGGCATAGTCGTGTACATAGAACCCAAGAATCATGCGACGAACGCACCTTGTAAGACCCTGCACTGATAGCAACACTAACAATGGGTGTTGATTGTCCCGTGGAGTGGTCAGGGTATCGGGAGAAGGACCAGAGAAGCTCGGTCGCACGTTGAGTTGTGCTGACGACTCGGATCTAAGCGCCGTTGGATGATGCTAATTTTAGTGTTGAGAGGCAACGCCACACAGAGAGGTAGGTAACCGCTGATGTTTCATGCCCACAGCAGGCCTGCGGGCGATTGCTGTTGCTACGCGCGGTATATTAGTAGGTAATGAAGCGGGGTGGGGATCATGCAGGCAAACATACAGAGGACCGTCGGCTGTGCATGTGGATTGATGAGGCTTGCACGGGAGTGATAGCGGTTGAGTGTGAGGTCATTCACGTCGACCGCGGCTCCGAGCGATGTCATGATAAGGGTGGGATTTGTACTGGGCAACAGCTGGGGAGGATGAGGTGAGGTGGGCACGAGGAGAGGTAGTTTATCACGGGAATGACAGCGGGTGGTGGCGTATGTGGTGGGATCAGTGATGCATGGGCGAGCGTGAGTGCGCGTAGGCGACACCGGTCTGGGTGCGCGGCCACTCGAGCGGGTCGGAGGAACGCCGAGCTGGGCTGTAGCCTGCCAGGACCTGCCAGGACCTGCAGGGACACGCAGGGACACGCAGGGACACGCAGGGACACTGACCGGCTGCGGGAGAGAGACTCGAGCGATCGACCGCACTGCTTACGTGAGCACAAACTCCGCACTCCGCTTCTCCCCATTTGCGCACCACGTCCATCTCACTGCGACTCACTCCCTATTTCTTCACGCTCCCTCCGCTCGCTAGTCGACATTCATCTTCCTCTCCATGCCCGATACACAAGCAGCTCCCGCAGCAGCGCCCGCAGCAGCTCCCGCAGCACCACCTCCCGCAGCACCACCTCCCGCTGCTGCAAAGCCCAAGCACGGCCACGCTGCCTCCCAGGCCGCGCCTGCTCCCCGCAAGGTCAGGTTCAACGTCGGTCAGCATTCCGTCTCTTTCTCCGTCCTGCCCGCCGTCCTGCCCCCCTTGCTTACCGTGCGCACCAGGCACGCAGTACCAGGTCCTCGATGTCGTCGGCGAAGGCGCATACGGCATCGTCTGCTCTGCACTCCACCGCCCAACCGGCCGCAAAGTCGCCATCAAGAAGATCGCGCCCTTCGACCACTCCATGTTCTGTCTCCGCACCCTCCGCGAGCTCAAGCTCCTCAAGTTCCTCAGCGAGGCCGGTGTCAGTGAGAATGTGCGCTTCCCCCCTTGACGACCCCTTGGTAACCGCTAACCGCTGCCCGCTCGCCCCATCGCAGATCATCTCCATCATAGACATCATCAAGCCGCCCTCCATCGAGGCCTTCAAGGAGGTCTACCGTGCGTACCCCGCCCCCGGTGGCCCCCCCCGCGATCGCTAATCGTTGCCTCGCTAACCACAGTGATCCAGGAACTCATGGAGACCGACATGCACCGCGTCATCCGCACCCAGGACCTCTCCGACGACCACGCCCAGTACTTCATCTACCAGACCCTCCGCGCCCTCAAGGCCCTCCACTCCGCCGACGTCATCCACCGCGACCTCAAGCCCTCCAACCTCCTCCTCAACGCCAACTGCGACCTCAAGGTCTGCGATTTCGGCCTCGCACGCTCCGTCAAGACCGCAGAGCCCTCGGGGACCGAGACCGGGTTCATGACCGAGTATGTCGCGACCAGGTGGTATCGTGCGCCCGAGATTATGTTGACGTTCAAGCAATATACCAAGGTGAGCTGTCCCACTCCCTATCAACGCCACTAACCGCTAACAATACTCCCCCCTTCGCTCCCAGGCCATCGACGTATGGTCCGTCGGCTGCATCCTCGCCGAGATGCTCTCCGGCAAGCCGCTCTTCCCAGGGCGCGACTACCACCACCAACTCACCCTCATCCTCGACGTCCTCGGCACACCCACCCTCGACGAGTTCTACGCCATCACCACGCGGCGATCGAGGGACTACATCAGGGCGCTGCCCTTCAGGAAAAGACGGCCGTTCGCCCAGCTCTTCCCGAACGCCAGCGCGCTCGCAGTGGACTTTTTGACGAAGACCTTGGTGCGTAGCGAAGCAGCCTTGCTTCCCCCTTGTGCAGTGCGTGTTGATTCACGCGGCTTGGCTTTAGACCTTCGACCCTAAGAAACGCATATCGGTGGAGATGGCATTATGTCATCCCTACCTCGAGGCATATCATGATCCGGACGACGAGCCTGTGGCTCCCCCATTAGATCCCGAGTTCTTCGAATTCGACCGTACGCACCTTTCCTCACACACCCAGCCAGCTAACTAACTAACCACCTACCTAACCGCGCACCCACACAGTGCACAAAGACGACATCAGCCGCGAACAGCTCAAAGAACTCCTCTACGAAGAAATCATGTCCTTCCGCCCGACGATGGGCGCGTAGCGTAGACAACGAACGAACGGAACGCGTGTATAGTGTGTACGTAGTGTATGCATCTGGGAACTTAACTTAACTTGTGCAAAGTCTATACCTACCCACCATCCTACCCTACCCCACCCCACCCTACCATCCCATCCTCGTCATCATTCTCTAGCTATACATATCTATCTATACGCGTACGATCACCTTTTCTTTATGTTTGGGGGATGTGGGCTGGGTATTACGGCGTTTGGGGTGTATCTTTCTTTCCGGTACATACATTGATGTATGGGCTGCGTGGTGGAAAAAAATATATACTCGATGATGCATGTACGTGGCCATGTTGGGTTCTCGGAACGGTGGTTTGGGATGACCGTGGATGCTGTCGTGTTGCTGTATGGATACGAAGAGTGCAGACCCCGGCTGTAGGGTGACTAGAACGCGTGTCCACGCTGAGTACGCGCCACAATGGCGTCGAGGAACGGCGCGCCAAGCCAAAGCACTGCTGACCAAAGAAAGTCACCAAACAATCTAGATACACAGGTCCCCTAAATATTTGTCTCTTCCAGTCCCGTACCCACTCCACCGAATTTGCTATAAGTACATACGTGACACCACGAACACCATCTACACAACTATAGCCCTTCCAGCGATGGCAAGACCGCCTCCACACCCATACCCACACCCCCTCCTCCTCCTCTTCCTCCTCGCTTTCTGCATCCCGCACATCGCTGCATTCGGAGCAGGCAACATCCCCAGGTGAGTCCGTCCAACCGTCCCGTGATCAACCAATCCCATCTAACTATATATATAAACACACACACACCCTCTTTCTGATTGGCGTACTTATCCCTTCACTGCAGCTTCGCATACCTCGAAGGCAAAGCCTTCAGACATGGCGATATCGTACGTGCATTCTTCATAGGGCGGCGTTTGCTTATACGCTCGATGAAATTTATTTATTATTTACATAACGCGGGTGTGCAGGAGGACACGCTGCAGGAGCTCGTCAAACGCGCGAGTGGGGCCGGGGGCGGGTTTGCGCTCGGTGCGCTGCTTTCGAAGGGGAGTAAGTTTGGGGGGTTGGATACGAAGAGGGTGTATTTTGGGTGCGTGGGTCCTTCCCCCTCTTGGCTTTGGGTGCCATGGGCGTGTTCGGTTCTGACGTGCTGGTTGGTGGTGGTGCTCCGTGTAGGAATTGGCTGAGGGATTATAGTCAGGCGGTTGATATTGCGGGGCTTAAGAAGTTGCAGATTCAGGTGCGCGGGTTCTGTGTTCTGGGGGCTTTTTACGCTGCTGTGCTGGGTTTATTGATCTGGGGCGTGTAGACGATTCTGAATCTGTGCATGGTGCTTGGGTTTTTGGTGCGTTGCGTTTGCACAATGCTCTGTTCTTGCTGGAGGCTGTTTTTTGTTGATCGTGCGGCGTGGGTGTGGGGTGCATTATAGGCGCATGGGTACGCTACGCATGAGTTCGAGGTGACGGAGGAGAGGCTGGGTGTGTACTTGCCGGTGCGTTTTCGCTTCTGATCCGTATGCTACACGCATATATCTGCGGTGTTTCTCAGCACCCGTAGTGTTCGCTTTTCGTCGCTTTTCGGACACACCCCCGGCCGTTGCTGAATGCTTTATTTTCTAGACGGAACATATCGATAACCCCAAGGGGTACGGCGACGGCGAGGATCCGCGCAAGTACCACCCCAAGCTTCGAGGTCCAGTCGGTACGCCAAGCTGCCCTTCACGCCACTTTTTTTTATGATGTACGGCTGACGCTGACCGCAGATCCGAGAGAGCTCGAAGTAGACCCCAGGACGGGGATGAAGAATTACATCGCGAATGGTAAACAAAGAATGCTCACGTTATACACCCGTATCTCACCATGATACGACCGCGGTGCAGAGTCAGGCCATTGGGATACATCCAAAGCGCTGGTCCGGCGGACGCTCGAACGCTGCATTCACCTCGGGCGACAGCACCGCGCACAGGGGCAGAAGCAGGACGAGTACGAGACGTACAGACTTCTGGGGCAGCTGGTGAGCGCGTCCGTCGTACGCGTCGCTCCGAGGCCTGTTAACGGCTTACAATGCCATCGGTTTTCAGCTGCACACGCTTGAAGACTTCCCTGCCCATTCCAATTTCTGCGAGCTCGCCCTCGTCGCGTTGGGCCATCAGCAAGTCTTCGTGCACGTTGGCGACCATGTACGTATTCAATCCCCGCATGGCAAGATGGTGGCGCCGTTGGTGACAGGTAGGCTGCCTCCTTTGAATGCTTGTACATTGTGGGCGTTAGTGGTTGATGGTGGAATGTAGGGACCTTTGGCGGGAACGATTTTATGCATAGTTTGCTGGGAGGTGGGTGTTGCTTTCTATGAGATGATCTTTCTTGGTTTTTAAATGTGTTGTTTAGAGGCGACGGATCACATTGTGCGTGCTTCTCTCTCTAGCTTAGGTAGAGTTCACTCACACTCCAGCTACCCCACCCTCACAGAGTCAAGTAAGTCTCCTGCATACCCCGCTTGCTCCGGGTCTCGACTTTTTCGCTCACGGCTCGTGGCTATACTCTTAGGCTTCCGTCTCCGATCTGAACAAGGAGATTTCTAAAGCACGCTCGAAGAGCGTCAGCGGCCCTGACTCCTCATCTGTCCTACGCGACCTTTTCCTTAAACTCCCTGGAGGCGCTGGGGGTGATATGACGCGGGACATGGAGAGCGTGGAGAGGATCCGCGCAGGTCCGAGTGCGGGCGGGAAGAGGCCTGAGGATATGAGTCCACAGGAGCTACATGCCGTGCTGTGGCAGGTGTTGAGTTTCAGAGATTCCGGTGCGTGGCATCTGTTTTTTTTTTCCCCCTGAGTTGGGATTGAACTTGGACGTTGATGCTGCGTAGTGGTTAAGAAAATTGAGAAAACGATTGGTGAGCTGTGGTATATTGGTTCTGTGCGTGGGATGGTGCTTAGTGCTTTCGGGTTTGCAGAAAAAATCCCTGGTCTCGGGCCCCTGATTGAGAAATTGATGGATAGCATCGCGGTGTTTGTTTATACGACTTTGGAGGTCAGTCTTCGACGACCTCGTTTTCGATGGCCGACTCTGCGGATGAGGCTGATATACCCGACTTTTCATGCAGCCATATCTGAAGCCCCTGCTACAAACGGCGAGTTCTGCGCTTTCCACTTCTTCGGCAGAGGTCATCAACACCCACGACCAGTATGAGGTGCGTGTGGTATTCATCACTAGCTAGGTTGCGCTCTCGAGCTAGATTGTTTCTATCATAGGTGTTCAATGATCCGCGCGCAGTAAGCTCGTCAGCACAAACGCTGCACTTTTACTTACTGCATGTTTTGTAGTCTGACCCCACGCACTCCTTTTTGAGGTAAGGCATTCGTTTATGACTTTTGGTCTTTTATTGATCTCGGCCGTTTTTATGTAGCAAAGACCATTTTGTGCGTCCTACGACCTGTCATTTCGGCGATAAAATTTACCATTGTCTCAGAATCTTATACTGAACGAACCAGCCGGACAACTTGCCAAGCTCATCGTGGTATGACTAGCTGCATTGCCGTTCAAAGATCATGGAACTGATCGGAACGTTGCTTAGACCCACACGGTGAAGTTGGTCGTGAAAGCCTGGGATGACACTTCTGTCAATGTTCATCAAATATCTGAGGACATTCTCTCTTGCTTGTAAGTACACCCTTAATCCTCTCTTGTTTCATCCTAACCACTCCCCCAGTTTCCATCCGGACTTCCACGACAGCCACTCTCAGATACAGCGCGAGATGATGCAATACATGCACACATGGCTCAACAGCCACGGACACAAACAGAATGATATGCTTCACAGGTTGACCAAAGATTCGGTGCGCAATCATCGTAACATTCGAGCCTCTGGCGACGATTCCGGACCGGCGTACGTCGGTGGAGTAGGACATGATGCCGGTGTTCAAGCTCACGCGAATCTCCAAGGATATCTGAACAACATCCCTGGCGTACAACAAGCATCTTCGTTGATGGGTAACTTGGGCATAGGAGGCCAACAGCACGGACGGAGGGAGACGGCGTCACCTGGGCGGAACTCTGAAGCCCCGACTTATCACGCACCGCCACCTTCCGAAAACTACATGGCACCGGTTGCGATGTCAGGTGAAGCTGCGTCGTTCTATAATCCAGGCTCTAGGTCTTCGGGCGATGAGACTGCATCGTATCCATCCGGCGGTTATGGATCGCATCCCTCTCATCAGCCCCACCAGCCTCATCATCATCAACATCATCAACATTCCCTACTGCAGTCCCAGGTGCAGCCGCACAGACATGCTCACCAACATGGACATGCCCACCACGATACACCTTCTTTCCCGAGCGCTTCCGCCCCAGCTTTTCCGAGTGCCGCCTCGCCTGCCTTCCCTTCAGCCAATCCTTCGTACGCCGGGCAGTCAGGGGGTTATCACGAAACTTCCGCTTCCCATTACCCTCTTCCAGATACAGGCTATGCGTCGAGCTATGCGCCGCCGCCAGGGCCACCACCCAGCTTTCCTTCAGCTCCGTCGTTTCCAGGTGGGCCGCATGAGGGACAACAACAATATCAACCTCCTAGCGGATATCCTCCCTCAAACCAATACAACTACGGTGGTGGCCCGCCGACGGGCGGTGGTTGGTAATCTTTCACTTGTATGTTCGAAGCAAAGGTTCGATATTGTTGTATTCGCACGTAAGATGTAATCCTGAAAAGTTATCCTTTGGAACAATGTAGGGGTATGAATGAAATATGCAAAAAAGGACCTCATGAGCGGAGGTCAAGAGGAAATATCAAAGTGGCGTAAAAGTCGTAACGAAGCAATTAGAATCTTTGAAAAAAATGTCGGTGGGGGCAACGTATATATCCGAAAATCCATCATTTGCCAGTAGCCAAAGGGGACTGCAATGCTTTCTCTCTGAGAACTGAGGGATAGCTATTCATGAGGTGTGCGAGCGACCGTATGTCTTCCTGATCAAGTAGTGCAATTGTAATCTTGGGCTGTACTCCAAACATTAATTGAGGCGAACATATGAAAGAAATCAACTACGTACTGCACTCTTCACACCAAATGTCTTGACTACACGGAATCTAGAGAGAAGTCAGTTACATGAGTGAGAGTTTCCAGATAAAAGGCATACAGTTTCTCTCCTAGTAACTGCTTTTGTTGTTGTGTGGGCTTTCCTTGTAGCCCGTCAATGAACTTGTTGGTTTCTTCAGTAACAAGGGGATCGGCTTTTGCCAAAGGCAGGCCTGTAGCAGAAGATGAACTTGCCAGCCTCACGATTTCGGCCGCGGGTAGACGGGCAAGAGACGCTAAGGTGTGTACATTTCCCTGACTGGGAGTCGGGGGTGGTGATCCTGGTGATGCCGCAGCCGATGGCCCGCCCGATGATAATTCAGGTGTCTGTGGTGAGTCGTCAGAAGTCGATGGATTGGACTTCGAATGAGGAGTTACAGGTACTGCGGGTACCGACGGCGCTGCAGGCGGAGGCGGTCCTTTCACATTACTCTCAACTGCTGAGGGGTCATCGTCGACTGTGATGACTTGCAAGACCTCGCTCGCTTCGGCAACCTTGGTTTTGAGAACTTCGATATTGAACAAGCAGAGTGCACGTTCTCTTTTCGAAAGGCTCATGAGAAGTTCCGTTATTTCTGCCGCATTTTTGGGCTCCAGTCTGGTAACGGCGGCCATAAGACGTTCTCTCTCGGAGGCGCCAGGGGCCACGGATCCCGATGGAGACGAAGTGCGTGGGGGTGTCGATAAGGATGCTGATAGGGAAAGCGGAGTTGATGGGTGTTCTGGGGCTGACGCTGTTGCATTTAAAGCGTTGGGATCCAATAATCGAGAGTCGTGAGAGCCAGCAGGAGACGGGGAATGAGTAGAAGGTTGCGCTTCTCCAGTCGTAGAAGAGAGCAGATCTTTGGCATTCCGTACCTGCTCTGCGAGTTTGGCAGAATCTTGAATGCCATCGACTACCTGGTGCAAGGAGAGGCCTAGAAGAGCATCTACAACGCTGTCTACTTCGTTATCGGCAACTGTAACCTCTGGGATGTCTTTAACACGTCTACTGAGCTCGCCAGTGAGAACTTCCCTACGAACAACAGGCGAGAGCGCAGAAAGTTCGTCATAACGCATAGGAAGGTTCAGATTACCAGCCAAAGCCGCCTGGTGATCGTTTAGTCAAGGAAAAATACAATAGGCGGGAGGAGAAAGCAATTCACAGTATAGTAGCTCCCCGAACTGCGCCGCACCCTCTCTATAGGCCCACCAGGTGAGACGGGTCCACCCGGGCTACTTCGACCCCAATAGCTTTCACCACCTTCACTCAGAGTCGGGCTTGTCGCACCACTGCCACTGCGCCTTCGTGGGTGGCTGCTTGAACCACTACCAAAGCGATGCGCCAGCTTTTCTTGACGAAGTTGCTTAGGTTCATGAAGGCGAACAACCAGTTGCTTGGACCCAACGATAATGCCGTTCATGGCCTGCATAGCACTTGCCGCTATGAAAAGACAGTGTTACAGTGGATCCCCCAATGATACAGAGACCGACCAACCTTGATCCGGGGTCTGGAATGATACAAACCCAAATCCCCTGCTTTGCCCATTATCATTTCGCATGACACGTGCACTGCGACAAGGGCTAGGTTAATCGGAACGAGCAACTATGACCAAGTAAAATTACCTGACAATCTGTCCAAACTAAGCAAAAGTGAATGTTAAAAGAGATTAATTGAACGAGCGTATGACTTACCCGACGGAACTGAGCGAATAGACCGTTCGAGTCAATATCAGGATCGAGGTTCTAAGATGATATGTAAAGCAACCACGTAATGGCGAAGATTGCGTCAAGTATACCTTGCAG
Organism: Ramaria rubella; assembly: GCA_015039355.1. Taxonomy (NCBI): domain Eukaryota; kingdom Fungi; phylum Basidiomycota; class Agaricomycetes; order Gomphales; family Gomphaceae; genus Ramaria; species Ramaria rubella. Next base: position 307,837 of record MU134343.1, read on the forward strand.
AATAAATTACAAGGATCAATTAACCCGCTATGGCTGGTCGAGCCAGGCCCATGCATAGGTGCGAATTGAACCTGTTGACCTGGACCATGAACAAACGGAGGTGTCTGTCGAAGATTGGCAAATCCGTATTGGGGGCGAGGAGGGGAATACTGCCGAGTTAATAAGCGCGAACAATGAGGACGATTTGCAAGGCACTACTATCACCTGTTGTTGCCCTTGAAAAGACAAGGCGCTACTACCGCCTGGTACGAAAGATGTTGCGTTGGGGTTTACACCGAATTCTGACGCATTACCGCTGGCTCTACGTTGTTGATACACTTGCACAGCAATGTTCGATTCGCCTACTTCGGCGCAATGAAGAGCGGCTTCCGCAACTCGAGCATCGTCTTCCAGATAAAACTCGACAACGCCAGTTCCGTCACCAAATCCAGCCTGTTCAGCGCGAACAGAAGCCATAGGGCCGTAAGGGCGGAAAAGGTCGTACAGTGCTGAATCTGTAAATTGAGGCGGAAGGTGCTTGACAAGCCGTGGTTGAGCTTGTGGTACCGGAGGAACGTAAGGTGGATTTGTAGGTGGAAAAGGAGACAAATAAATGTGAGCGGGGGGTGTCACATAGGGTATCGCGCGACCATGTAGTGTAGTCAGAGCTTTCTCGGCTGGTATTGGGCCCGTCAGAGACATAACGTAAAGATACGGTGATAAAACCACCTTTCGCCAGTTCTTTAAACTCGATTGTTCCATTAAGAGGACGGCCAGAGCCATCGCGAGAGACATTGGGACGAAATGGAACGCAGCTTTCAAAGGCCCGGGCGAGATCAGAATCCGTTACATTTGCCGCCAAATTGGTAAGATAAAGCAGAGGCTCTCGAAGATAGGGATGAGGCGGTGATGTATATTCTGGCTGCCCAGGATGAGTAAGTACAGCCGGCGGGGAAATAGGTTGGGGTGGAGAGGCATATCCAGAAGCCATCGTGAAAATCTCTTGACGTTAATTCGTTAAAGAAGGGCGTGACGAGTGGTGAGTAGGAACACGGATACTGGGTAGAGTAACCCTGTGTAACAAAAAAACAATGGGTCCGTTGATGATACCTTGCGCACGATAGCGACCTACCTTCAATGAGCCTCAAGAAAAAGTTTTGGTTCCGTGGTAAGCGCCCGCCCACTCCAAGTTCGGGCTCAGCCCGTAGCATTGCATATACACTGACTATGAAAGGTCTTTATTCAGAATGGTTTAATTGGATAGTTATTTTATAGCCTAGTTCTCTAAAATTTGCCATTTTTTCATCAGAGTGCACCAGCCAGTCCTAAACTGTGCACAGCGCTCTAAATTAATGTCAAGTTTATCAAGCCGTCGTAATCACGGACTTGGGTTTCACTCGGTAAGTTCTGGTTTACGTAGAGGATGAGTGAGTCTTCCTTCCCTTTTCCTTATATTGCACATTCAAAAATAGGATAACACGATGACTCTCTGAAACTTAAGTGGGGCGAAGACGAAGAGAAAAAGCGGTATGTTCCTATTTAAATAATACTCACTCCATTAAATTTGATCAGAAATTACAAGATCGCATCATTAATTACTCCACCACTTTGTCATAAACTCTTCGACCCCCATAGGCTTTACCTGGGGGCACAGCGTGTTCAAACTAGCTTCATATACGAACCTTCCGCCGAGCATTTGTAGGAAGATTTCGGAGCCGAGGTTCTTAAACGGGCTGGGAGGATTTGGATCCAAGGATTTGCGTAACTCCTCTTCGGACACATATGTGACTTCGAACTTCCGTCCTACACTTGGCTGTGAACTTACGGAGCAGACGTTAAAACGTGAATGAACATTACCTCGTAATTTTTCCGCTATGCTGATCACCTTGTTATGACTGATCGCCTCCCCCACCATCCTACTTCTTCGCGGCCAAGTTTTCAAGTCCAAGCTGGCAGCAACGAACGCGCCGATGTCTTCAGCACGTGTGTAAATCACTTTCTGGTCTCCTGTACCCGGAACGCGCGCTGTCCCGTTTTCGACGTCAACAGCGAATTTGAAGGGGTTTAGGTACCCAATGCCCTTGGTGCCCGTAGCGAAATAATTCATGAACATCCCATTCTCGTAAATAGTCCACTCAAGACCACTCTTTGCCACCGCGTCTGTAACTTCTGTCTTTGGCCTATATGCTGCAATGGGTTCACTTGGCATAGCGGCGACTGCCCACTCGCTAGGAGCAAAGCGTCTGACCCCTGCTTCTACAGAAGCATTCAGGAGTGCAATCTGGGATGTGGCTAGGGTACTATCGAGTGCCCAGATGGCGGAAATGACGGTATGCACCCCATGGAGAGCTGCAACGAGTGAAGCGTGATCTGTAAAATCAACTCTGATTACTTGTGCACCCCACGCTTCAACTGTGGCGTTTGAAGAAGAGCGAGATAAAACTACCACGGTGTGTTTCTTTGTGGCGAGGATTGCTTCGACAATGTGGCGGCCAATTCCACCAGTTCCACCTGCAATTGCGACTCGGACCATTTGGGATATTCAATAAGACTGCGCGAAGGAACGATATAGACGAATTGGTTCAAGTACGAACTTTCAAGTGTTTGTTTTATACCTCACCTGATGACTGAGCTAACAATCAGCTGTACAGGTAAGTGACGACTTTGCTGACTTCTATATTGACAAATATTCGTTTTCTCCCGGACTCTTGTCCTCCGCTTACTTGTCCGGACTTGTATAGGTCGTCTGTATCCAAGGACACCATGACAATGACGGATTGACAAACAAGACGTGACCCAACGCAACCGACACCTCTGTGGGATTTTATTCACTTGGTTACATAAACCATAGGTGTCAAGAGATAACAAAACGTTCATTACCTAGGTAGGGCGACACCGAAATATGAATCTTACCGGACAGCTACGCAGTGCATCTGCACCTGGCTGTCGCGGGATATTGGGAGGAGCACATGTTGCTTCATTTGGGGCATCGAAGCAAGCAGGCTCCGATTTTGACATCGATGCGCGCACAAGCGAGAGCAACCCAGCGCTCTAACCCTAATTACGTAAATGTATTACTAACATGTATTGCTGTGGGTCATGGATGTCATGGATCCATGTGCTCGTGTGGGTCGTAGATGTCATGGACCCACTTGCTTACCATTCGTTTACAGTTCACGTGACCACCCAAACACGCTCAAGCTGCGCTGTCGCCGTGCGCCACGACGTACCGACTGATAAGCCTTTTCAACGGTTCCATATTTTACAGGATGGATACCTGTAAGTCTTCAGTAAATTTAGAAGCCATGCTTATTTCTTGTAAGCTATTAGATGTCCTGAAAAACACTATATACGAAGAATGTCCTTATGTCACACAGCAGCTTATGCCACCTCAAATCTCCTTCAAGGGGCTCTGAATTTCATTCATATGAACGATGTACATAATTGGCGTGAATTCTATAGGGACTATTATTCCAAATTGTCTGAATAAGCACAATGTGAACCTTAACGATGGTCACCTCGTGTATCAATCAATTGTTATCCTGACTATGAAACTCCCCAGTATGTTTCTGTTATTTCTTCCCCCCCCCCATAATTATAAACCCTGAAGATCATCTGAATCTGTTTATTTATGTCAAATGTCCACTGAAGATTGCTTGGTCAGTTCTCTTCTGCTAACAGATCACTTATAATAACCATACACACTGTTAAGGACCGGATCGGACGTGAGATTGGATTTGGTTGGAACTCTCCTTGACCGAAATCAGAGTCGCAATATTTGGAAATGCGTGGAATATTGGATGAGTCAGAGATCCGAGATCCGAAGACTGATCTATATGGGCGTTGGCTTCAACTTATGGGTTGCACCCTCTTGGATTTCTGGTATTTCAGATTGAGACCGGACAGAGGTGTTGGAGTTCCGATGATCGGGTCTATTTGGAAAGGGTCAGCAAAAAATAGTTCATTGAGACTTATCAGGGACGAGCAGAAGTTTTGGATATCCAGATTGGGATAACCAATGCGGGAAGGGATAGGGCTGATGATAAATGAATATCGAGTAAGGATTTTGGCTTTATGGAAAAGCAAGTGTAATCAATGAATGGGCTTTGAAATGTGGAGAATGTCAGAATCAGAGTAATTGGAATAATTGGAATAAGGATTGAAAGACTTTAAGGCTTGTTATGGATGAGACTTGGAGTAATGAAGGTGTAATAAGGGATATAGTGATATAAGAATGATAAGGTATATTGGGTACAACAGGATATTGTGGGTTGTAGCGAGATAACAAGTTTTAACGAGATATAACGAAGTGTAATGAAATATACAAGCTAAAGAAGGCTTGAGCAAGGAAAGCGTATTTAAAGGAACATGCGGAATTCCGAAATTGGAAATGGAAAGATAAGGGTGTGATACAGAGTTCCGGAATTGGAGTGAATACGGAAATCGAGATAAGACGTACGGGGATAATAAAAATAGGATCATGACTGAGAATGGTAAATGGGGCATATCGGAAATAAGTGGAAAGGGCTTATCGGGATGTGGAAAACGTCGGAACAACGGAAGTCAGATCTAGGATCTAACAGTATCTCCCTTTTATGGCGGAGCCCTCAAAGGCCGATTACGCTATTGAATGTCGTGGGAAGTTTGGGCGTCGGTTATCCATAAAGGCTGAGATCTTGGATCGGATATATAGGGGAAACAGTTTGTGGAAATGCAAAACATTTTGACCCCCCACCACCACCACTACTCAAGAAAAAATGCCATTGCGTACTAGGTCGTCGTCACCTACTCACTCCGTCATTGACATCAGCTCTGGCAAAGAACTTGCTGCCGAGGTGAAGGAGTATGAGTGGAAAAAGGCAGAGCTGGAGATTAGAATGTGGGAAAAGGCAAAGGCAAAGCGGGAAAAGCGGGAGAGAGAAGTGGAGGAAAAGCGGGAATGGGATCAGAAGGAGCAGGAGGATCAGGATTGGAAAGAGCAGGAGGATCAGGATCAGAGGGCAAAAGAAAAGGAGGATGATGATCGGCGAAAAAAGGAGGAAGCCGACCGAAGGAAGCAGAAGGAGGAGGCAGATTGGTGGAAGGCCGAATTGACGCGAACGGTGCGGGAGGAGTTGAGGTGAGAGGAAGCCCGACTCAAGAAGTTGTCGGTAAGTCATTGTTTTGTATCTGCGACTGATAGGTTTTGATGGAAGAATTGGTCTAGCCGGAGAAGGCCAATTGTGAGTGGAAAGCCAACCGAAATGTGAAAGCTTCATCGGGGAATGTCAGGGGCTGAAAATGTCGACTCAAGGACGTATGGTCGGAGGCCAACGAATATGATGACCAGTGCGTTCTTTGTCGGACGCGGGGTTTAGACTGTGTCAACGAGGAGTGGAAAAGCGGGAGATCGCAGAAACGGGCAGGCATTCAATGCCAGAATGACTGGAAAAAGTGCACCAAGCTGGGCGATGTGGATTTTGTGGTGGAGATGGCGGGCAAGTTGTTGTTGTTGGTGCACAGGTGGGGTCGGGCAGAGAACGTGGAAGTGGGGCCAGGACTGGTGACAAAAAGACGTCGGGCGGAGGCAGTTGCAGATTGCAAAGTCGGGGCAGTTTTGGGGAAGGGCAAAGGCAAGGAGCGGGGAACAGAGGACGACACGGAGGACGACATGGAGGATGAGGCAGAGGTGCGGGGCTCGTGGTGGAAATCTGTGGGCTCCGCAAGACCATTCACAATCTCGTGAAGTGGCTCCACTACAATGTGGAGGGGATGGCAGCCTTCAACGACACATTGAAGACGTCGCACAGGATCACAGAGATAGAGTACAAGTTCCAGAGAAAGTGGTGGGAGACGTACAACAGGGTGTCGGCACTGTGACTGGACTTGGAGTCAGAAGCCAGGTCGGGGAATGAGGCAGAAAACATTGGGCTGCAAACTGAACCGGAGAAGGAGTCAGCAAAGGGGAAGGGGAAAGTGAAGGAGGTGGATGGCGATGGAACGGACGTCAATGTTGTTCCGGAGGTACTGGAGAGGGAGATTCTGGTAGAGGAGGAATTTGCCCAGGAGCCAGAGGCGGATGTTGGTGAGAAAACGGCCAATTTGGAAAATGCAGCTTCGGACAGGCAAGCCAAGGAGGAAGTGGGAAAGATGGCAGGGGCTGAGCCAGAGGCCAATGGGCCAAAAGATGAAATGATGCAGTAGATAGAGGTCGAAAATTGAATTGGAAAGGCAAAAAGTACCATAGAATAATTTGGAGAAGTTTCGGCAAAGTAATATAGTTAGTTATAAGCAATGAAGTCATTTAAAAATTGGAAGGAATGAAGTGATCGGAAAAACGAACAAAATCAGAAAAATGGAAAGTGGTGAATCAAGGATTTTTTAGTTAAGTTAAAGAATATTGGAAGTCGGAGTAATGTGGAATCGGAGGAAAATCAGGGATCCGACTTGGGATTGGGATTGGACTTGTAAGAAATCGTGAAGATGTTCGGAAGAACCAGAAATATCAGGATGTGAAAAGGCATAGATGTCAAAGAGTTTGTGGAAGGTGATCAGAAGCGTTGCAAGGATGAGATGTGTTGTGTTTGGAAGTTGTCGGAGGAAGTTGGAATAGGGGAGGGATATCAGGAAGATTGTTATAAATATAGTGGCTACTCCCTTTTCAAGGTAGACATCCCATTGTCTACATTGAACATCGGGAAGGAGTAGACAAGGATCAGAGTATCGGAGATGTGCAGGATTTTCAGGTTTTCCAGGAAGTAAGGAGTGTTTCTTGGAAATTCCTAGATAACATGGTCTTGTTGTTGTCCCATTGAAATTGTTGTAATCACAGATTACCAAGAAATTTGGAGAATGTCGGGAGGTTTGAAACTTGAAAAGGAAATGTATTTGGATTTATCGGGTTGTTTCAGAAAATATGTTAAAGGAAGAAGAGAGTCGAAGTTTGGGAATAATGAGGTTTTGGGAATGAAAAACGTTGTTCAGGGTGAAAGGAAGAAGCGTATGAAAGAGGAAAAGGTGTCGGGAGAGCTGGTGAAGGTACTTGATATTCGGTCTAGAACATTGTTGAAGAAGGGATGGGTATTGTCCTAATGGTTTGAAGAGGTTCGAATTTATCAGAAAACGTAGGTCGGAAGATGTAAGGATGCTGCATTCATGGAAAGAAGGGGTTTAACAACACCATTTGAGGAAATTCGTTACGGGCTCCAAATGTGGTTTGCCAGTTATTGTCCCATGACGCGGAATTCGATATTGGTGACTAGACTTTGGATCAGAGTAACTGTGTTGCATCTTGAATAGTCGGATTTGGGAAAGTCTGGAAGGAGGTCGGAAGGCAAAATCTTGAAAACAGGAGGATGTCTTGAAGGAGGTTTGGGGTTTGGAGTTTTTTTTTTTTTTTTTGAAGGTTGTCCTGGAGTGTTCTCAGGGAAGTACAAAAGTACTCTGTGGGAGGTGTTGGGTGAGATGCTATGGCTAGAGCCTCATTAACATGTTCTCAAGGTAGGTCTGGCTTAACTAGATGTAAGGAAAATGATTTTTTCCATAGTGAGATTCTCTCCCTCCGATAAGATGTAATCTTGTCAGAGTACATAGTGGAATTGATGATCGCTTGTTGGAAAATTGGAAGAATCTGTTAGATCCCAGATCCGACCTGTGTTATTCCAATGTTTCATGTATTCTGATACGCCTTTTCCACTTATTTCCGACATGTCCCCATTATTATTCTTAGTCACAGCTCTATCTCGATATTACCCCATATGTCTTATCTTGATTCCTGTAGTTGCTCCGACTTCGGAACTCTGTATCACACACCCTGATCTTCCGTTTCCGATTTCGGAATCCCGCATGTCTTAAATACATTTTCTCTTCATCAAAGCTTCTTTAGCTTGTAAATCGTATCGTATCGTATCATATTGTATTGCTTCACTACCTTTCATATCACTATCTCTCGTATCACCTTCTATCTTTTATATCGCATATCTTATACCCTTATTACACTTCGTCACTCCAAACTTGTACCTGCAACAAGGCCTTCAAACCTTGCTCGGTATCCCAATTATTCTGACTATTCTGATTATTCTGACTATTCCGATTATTCCAACCACTCCGATCATTCCGATCATTCCGATCATTCCGACCCTACCTCATCCGACATCCAAACCCTCCTTGATTACACTTGTCTTCCAGAAAAGCTAGTCTTTACTCGATATTGATTTATCGTTACCCCTACCTTTCCGCATTAACTATTCCATTTCCGAATACCCGAAGCCCCCGCTCATCTCCAATAAGTCTCAATGCATCATTGGCACTGACCTTCCGAATAGACCCAATCAATCGGAAACCTGATTAACACTCCGGTCTTCAGTCCGAAATACCAGGGCACTAGAAATCCAAGAGGGTGCAACCCATAAGTTGAAGCCAACACCCATGTAGATCAGTCTTCGGATCTCCAACTCCGAGTCATCCAGTATTTCTGTGTATTTCCGAATATTGTGACTACCAACCTCGGTCAAGGAGAGCTCCAACCAAATCTGACCCCAACATCAAATCTGGCGAACCCTAACAGTCTGACGTCAAATCCAGCACACGTCTCTAACAGTATTTACAAGCTAACACTCTTGATTTCTATAATGTCTTCCGACACCCGAATTCAAACACTTGATTTGGACGACACCGACAGATCTACCCAAAATGTTGTCAACCCATCGAACGTTCACGAGTACCCCAGTCTTTCCAACAAGTGCCTCACAAACAAAGACTTCAAATCCGACCCAATTCCGAGCAGCATCGACAATGCGACTTCCAACCATCCTTGTGATAATGACTCACAATACATGGCAGCAATTTCCAACCAAACCCCGACTTTGCCGACACCAAAACTTTCCGACATCCTCGGACAAGATGGCAAGTTAGTACTACAGGAGAGACAACGACGCATCGATCAAAAGTTATGCCTCTACTGTGGAAAACCTGCTCATAAGGTGAAAGAATGCCCGAGGTCATCATCCTTCGCCAGGAAAGCAAAATCCCGAACCACAACTGTCATGATAAGTGATTCTGACATCACAGTCCCTTTAGAGGACCTTCCAAATCCCCAAAACTGACAGCTCAAAGACTCTCGAGCACGAATCCGCGTTCACATCTCATTGTGCCTTACCGAGAACATCATAGATGCTTTCCAAACATACCCTTCGTACTTCCAACAATTCCACCTAAACTCCGAATATTGCCCTTCCAAACAGTTTCAACCGATCATTAGATTTAAACACCATCCTTTTGGATTCCCGCTTTCTGCCGGTCTCCGTCCTTTCAGTCACCAACGACATTATGTCGCAACACCCAGTAGGCAATCCATGCCAATCACATCCTCCCGTCAAGTGAAAAAATCCAGTCGCTATTACATTACGTATAACGACGCTTGTTTCTAATTGTTCCGATGTGCTGGGAATGCCACTAACCCACCCACTACAATCCGTTGATTGACAGGGTATTGGGTAGTACCTAGTTCCACACTCCTTAACAAGAAGATTCAATTCTATGACATGTCTTCAGGAAACCTGCAATCTGCGTTTTTCAGAATCTCCAAAATCCGATTTCGCTGCGACATCCCCTGACCCACCATAAACATCCAACTTCAATGCTTGTTGAAACCTCAACTCGCAACAATGATGTGGAAACTTCGGCGCATTTCCAATAGGAAAATCCATTACATTGATTCTTCCAATTCCCGACAAGCGATCATTAATATTCCACTACATACTCTGACAAGATCACACCTATTGGAGGGAGAGAATCTCACTTTGGAAAAATCATTTTCCTTACATCTAGTTATGCCAGAACCACCTCAAGAACATGTTAACAAGACTCTAGCTATAGGATTTCATCCAATACATTCCACACAGTACGTCTGTACTTCCTTGAGAACACCCCAGGACAATCTCCAAGCCCAAATGCTGAATCTTCCTCAAAGACATCCTTCCACGTCTAAGATTTATTTTTCCAACCTCCGATTTCCAGACTTCCGAATCCAACTATTCAAGATACAACGCAGTTACTCCGACTCTAAGTCTAGTCATCAACACCGATTTCCACGTTATGGGACAATAACCAACAAACCGTCTTCAGAAACAATAACGATCTCCTTTCGAAAGGCGCTGTTAAACCCCTCGTATCCATGAATGCACCATCCGTACATCCTCCGACTCATGTTTCCGATTCCGACCCTTCAACCACTAGGACACTATTCCAGGCCGAATATCAAGTACCTTACCAATGTTTCTGAAAACCAACCGACAACTCCACCAGAACATTTCAATTCCTACCTTTCCGACACCCTTTTCTTCCCTACACGTCTTCCTTACTCTGTTTCCCCTGCAAACACTTCTCCGAATATCCAAACTTCTGATTTACTCCTCTTGTTCTCCTTCAAGTCCAAACTTCTGATTTACTCCTCTTGTTCTCCTTCAAGTCCAAACTTCCGATATTCTCTGAATTCTCAGGAAATCCGTGATTACAATGATTTCAACCAGACAACATCAAGACCACTATCGAGAAATTTTCCGAGAAGACACCGTTCATCTCCTTAGAAAAGCCAATACGTTCCCGATGAATCCTTTGGTCCTCGGACACTCCAACTCCTTACCGACCTTCCAACACTTGAGGTAGACGATGGGACGTCTATCTTAAAGGGGAAGTAGCCACTATGTTGACAATTTACCCATTGCAATCCCCTACGCCAACTCCAATCTTTTTCCGACAACTTCCAACCCAACGCTTCAATTTTTCGTTCCTCCTAAGTTACATCCCGCAATGCTGGAACTCCTTCGACATCTATGACCGTTCACATCCCGATATTCTGACCCTCTCAACTTCCTCATGATTCTTACACGTCCAATCCCGATCCGAGTCAATCCCAACATTTGTCCAGTTCTGACTTCCCCGATTCTCCAACACCCTTGAACTTCAAACATCCTTGATTCACTGTTTCTCATCCTTCTGAGTTTTCTGCTTCTCTGATCATTTTTGTTGATCTGATCATTTCCATTATTCCGAGCTTTCCGTTTTTCTGATCATTTCATTTTTTTCTGATCTTAAACCAACAAGAAATTACTTCATTGTCTAAACCTTTCTACACTACTTCACCGAAATTCCTCCGATTTATTTATATTACTTTTCCCCTTCCGACTCCTATTCACTGCATCATTTCCTCTTCCGGCCCATTGACCTCTGGGTCAAGCCCCGCTGTTTTCCCTGATTCCTCCTCCACTTGTTTCTCTGAATCCGCATCTCCCGGATTCACTGCCTCCTGGCCAATTCCTGCCTCCGGTTCCTGGCTGATTTTCGCCGCTGGTTTCTGGCCGATCTCCGCCTCCTCCGGAACCTCCTTTTCCAGTACCTCAGGGACGACATCGACGTCCATCCCAACATCGTCTGCCTCCTTCGCTTTCCCCTTCCCCTTGTCTGCCGCCTTCTCCAACTCTGGTTGCGGCCCAACATTTCCGTCCTCATTTTCTGACTCAGCTTCCAAGCCCAACTCCGGTTGCAGCACCAACACCCCGTGGTATGCCTCCCACCACTTCTTCCAGAATTTGAACTTGATCTCCACTATCCAGTGTGACTTCTTCAATGTATTGTTGAAAGTCGCCATTCCCTCCATGTTGTAATGGAGCCATTTCGTGAGGGAATGGATCGTCTTTCGGAGCCCGTGGACCTCCGCCGTGAGCCCTGCATCCTCTGCCTCGTCCTCCGTGTCGTCCTCTGTCGTCCGCTCCTTTCCTTTACCTTTCCCTGACGGTGCCACCCCATCCTGATCCGCGACCGCTTCCGCCCGATGCCTTTTCGTCACCGGTCCTGGTCTGGCCTCCGCATTCTGCACCCAAACCCACCTGGATGCCAGTAATGACAACTTCCCTGCCATCTCTGCCACGAAATCTGCATCGCCTGGCCTTGTACACTTCTTCTGGTCGTTCTGACACCGAATGCAGGCCCGCTTCCGCGACTTTCTGGTTCTCTGCTCCTCGTTGATGCACTCCAACCCCCACGTCCGACAGAGTACACACCTATCGTCAAAGTCGTCGGCCTCCGACCACACGTCCTCAAGATGCCGTTTGCGGCCTCCGACAAATTCCGAGCCACCTTTCAGATTCTGGTTGACCTTCTCCGGCTAATCTGATTTTCTGTCAATCCATCAATCAGCGCATAGAAAAACTCCAACTTACCGAAAACATTTTGAGTTGGGCCTCCTCTCGCCCCAACTCCTCCCACACTGCCCGCGTCGACTCGGCTTTCTGCTGATCTGCCTCCTTCCATTTACGTCGATCTGCCTCCTCCTTCCATTTCCGTCAATCCGCCTCCTCCTTCTGTTTCCTCCGATCCGCCTCCTCTTTCTCCTTCACTCTCCGATCCCGTTCTTCCTGCTCCTTCCTCTCCTGTTACTCCTTCTCCTTCCGCTCCCGCTCCCGCTGTTCCACCGCCTCCCTCTCCTGCTTCTCCCGCTTCGCCTTCGCCCTTTTCTGCATTTTGGCCTCCAACTCTGCCTTCCTCTGCTCTTACTCCCTCACTTCGGCAGCGAGTTCTTTGCTGGAGCTGACTTCGATGATGGAGCGGGTGGGTGACAACGACTTGGAACACAATGGCATTTTGGCTTGGGTGGTGGTGGTAGGGGATCAAAAGTGATTTGCGCTTCACAAAGCGTTTTCTCCTATATATATGTCCGATCCAAGATCTCAGCCTTTATGGATAACTGACACCCAAAACTTCCCACAATATTCAATAGCGTAATCAGCCTCGAGGGCTCGGCCGTAAAAGGGAGATACTGTTAGATCCCAGATCCGACCCATGTTATTCCAACGTTTCACGTATTCCAATACGCCTTTTCCACTTATTTCCGACATGTCCCCATTATTATTCTTAGTCATGGCTCTATCTCGATATTACCCCGTACGTCTTATCTTGATTCCCATAGTCGCTTCGACTTTGGAACTCTGTATCACGCACCCTGATCTTCCGTTTCCGATTTCAGAATCCCACATATCTTAAATATGTTTTCTCTTCATCAAAGCTTCTTTAGCTTGTAAATCATATCGTATCGTATCGTATTGCTTCACTACCTTTCATATCACTATCTCTCGTATCACCTTCTATCTTTTATATCGCATATCTTATACCCTTATTACACTTCGTTGCTCCAAACTTCTACCTGCAACAAGGCCTTCAAACCTTGCTCAGTATCCCAATTATTCTGACTATTCCGATTATTCCGACCACTCCGATCATTCCAATCATTCCAATCATTCCGACCCTACCTCATCCGACATCCCAAACCCTCCTTGATTACACTCGTCTTCCAGAAAAGCTAGTCTTTACTTGATATTGATTTATCGTTACCCCTACCTTTCCGCATTAACTATTCCATTTCCAAATACCCGAAGCCCCCGCTCATCTCCAATAAGTCTCAATGCATCATTGGCACTGACCTTCCGAATAGACCCGATCAATCGGAAACCCAATAACACTCCGGTCTTCAGTCCGAAATACCAGGGCACTAGAAATCCAAGAGGGTGCAACCCATAAGTTGAAGCCAACACCCATGTAGATCAGTCTTCGGATCTCCGACTCTGAGTCATCCAGTATTTCCACATATTTCCAAATATTGTGACTACCGACCTCGGTCAAGGAGAGCTACGACCAAATCTGACCCCAACGTCAAATCCAGCGAACCCTAACAGTCCGACGTCAAATCCAGCACACATCTCTAACAGAATCAAAGTAACAGATTTTCCTATTGGAAAGCACCAAGGTTTCCATATTGTTGTATTGCGAGCTGAGGATTCAGGCATTGACGTTGGATGTTATGGCGAGTCGGAGGGTGTCGCAGTGAAGCAGGATTTTCAGAGATTTGGAAAAACACAATATTTGCAGGTTTCCAGGGGACATGTCATAGAATTGAATCTTCTTGTTGAGGAGTGTGGAGCTAGGTACTACCCAATGCCCTGTCAATCAAAGGATTGTAGTGGGTGGGTTAGTGGTGTTCCAGCACATTGGAACAATTAGAAACAAGTGGCATTATACGTAATGTAATAACAACCAGGATTTTCGCTTGACAGGAGAATGTGATTGGCATGAATAGCCTACTGGATGATGCGACATAATATGTCATCAGTGACAGAAAATGGAGACCGAAGAAGGCGAGAATCCAAGGGATGGTGTTTAGTTGTGATGATTGGTCGAAACGTTCTGGAAAGATGTTCAGAGATTTCGGGACCTGAGGTAAGGTTGGAGATGATTGTAAGGGTTTGGTGGTATTGTCGGAAAGTGGGAAAGGATGATTTTGGAAAGCATTTTGCGGCAGTCTCGATAAGGCACGAAGAAGATATGAAGCACGTGATCGTGCTTGAGAGTCCTTCAGCTGTCAGTTTCGGGAATTCAGAAGGTCCTCTGAGAAGGTCCTTGATGTCGGAATCAATTAGCATGACAGTTGTAGTTCGGGTTTTTGCTTTCCTGGCAAAGGGTGATGACTTCGGGCATATTTTCACCTTATGACCAGGTTTTCCACAGTAGAGGCATAACTTTTGGTCAATGTGTCGATGTTTCCTTTGTGGTATTAGTTTGCCATCTCGTCTGAGGATGTCAGAAGGTTTTGGTGTCGGCAAAATCGGGATTTTGGTCGGAAATGGTTGCCATCTGTTGTGAGTCATCACAAAGGAGGTTGGAGGTTGCATTGTTGATATCACTCGGGATTGCTCGGGTTTGAAGTCTTTGTCTATGAGGCATTTGTCAAAGTAGCTGGAATACTCGTGAACATTTGATGAGTTGATGATATCATTGGTAGACCTGTCGGTGTCGTCAAGATTGGGTGTTTGGATTTGGGTGTCGGAAAACATTGTAGAAATCAAGAGTTGCAGCTTGTATATACTGTTAAGGACTGGATCGGACGTGAGATCGGATTTGGTCGGAACTCTCCTTGACCAAAATCAGAGTCGTGATATTTGGAAATGTGCAGAATATTGGATGAGTTGGAGATCAGAGATTCGAAGACTGATCTATACAGGTGTTGGCTTCAACTTATGGGTTGCACCCTCTTGGATTTCTGGTATTTCAGATTGAGACTGGACAGAGGTGTTGGAGTTCTGATGATCGGGTCTATTTGGAAAGGGTTAGCGACGAATAGTTCATTGAGACTTATCGGGGATGAGCAGAAGTTTCAGATATCTGGATCAGCATAACCAATGCGGGAAGGGATAGGGCTGACGATAAATGAATATTGAGTAAGGATTTTGGCTTTACAGAAAAGTGAGTGTAATCAATGAATGGGCTTTGAAATGTGGAGAATGTCGGAATAGAAGTAATTGGAATAATTGGAATAAGGATTGAAAGACTTTAAGGCTTGTTATGGATGAGACTTGGAGTAATGAAGGTGTAATAAGGGATATAGTGATATAAGAATGATAAGGTATATCGGGTACAACAGGATATCACAGGTTGTAGCGAGATAATGAGTTTTTACGAGATATAACAAAGTGTAATGAAAATGTAACGAAATATACAAGCTAAAGAAGGCTTGAGCAAGGAAAGCGTATTTAAAGGAACATGCGGAATTCCGAAATTGGAAACAGAAAGATAAGGGTGTGATATGGAGTTCCGGAATCGGAGCAAATACAGAAATTGAGATAAGACGTACAGGGATAATAAAAATAGGATTGTGACTGAGAATGATAAATGGGGCATATCTGAAATAAGTGGAAAGGGCTTATCGGGATGCGGAAAACGTCAGAACAACAGAAGTCAGATCTAGGATCTAACACACACAGAATTCATCACCACAGACTCCTCCATCTCTTTCATCTCAGTCTTCCACCTCCTATACATCACATCCTTTATCCCACTCCCATCATGTTGCAATCCCAGAGAACTCTTTCAGAAATCCTTCAATATTACCCTGCCATTGAGAGAAATCTCTTTCAATGATATTGTCACCTTTATTGATCTCATTCTGCACCTCAAGACCCAGATTATGTTGACCCAATCATATGACGTGCATTCCCGCCCAGAGAGCATTTCACTGGGAATCCTGAACTTTTTGCATGACATTTTATTGAAGGATGCACCAATGATAAAACTCCTCTGGGTGGCCTTCAAGTACCTTGGGTGGGAAATCACTCAAACATGTATATCTGACATATGTCAATTGCAGAAACACAGCACCACACTCCTCCTGCTTTTCCTCAGACACAGACCAAGGAAGGGCATGAGTAATGACCTGGTCACCAACCTTATTCTTGCTAACACCATGACATCTTGCAGCTTTTTATGATTTTTCCCCTCTGTTTTGTACATACATTGATCCGGACTGTGTCAAGATTGCAAGAGGACAATACAGCCTTCAAGAGCTAAATGAACCCTCAACATACCCTATCACTGTTCTCACCAAACAATACGGTGTGATTCCAGGCTATCAGACATCTTTATATTGTTGCTGTGAGTCCTTTTCTTTTCTCTGGGATCCCTTTGCTTACATGTTCATTTCAAGACTGTTGTTTGTGGTATTATCACAATTACTGAGTGCACTCTGAGGTGTCCTTTCACACCTACTACCTGGGTGTACCAAATTTTTGTCAAGACATAAGGTCGCAAATGATATCATATCATTTATCATTTGCGTTACATAATATGCTCAATGCTGCAACCATAGGGGGTATAAGTTGGTGCTAGGAAATTTTCTTTCTTTCCCTCAGTCTTAACATCAATAAGACTGAGTGCGTATTTCACCTTATTATAATTACATTTATGTGTTCTAATCTATTTGTAGTTTTGTTTCATTTAAGGTAGAGAATACCTGAGTCTTAACATCAATAAGACTGATTTCGTTTCGTTTAAGTTGTGACAGGTTATGGGCCCCACATAAGCAACATAGAAACAAACTACATATGCACTCAAGCATGGCATCGGACTCTAATGACTGTCCAACTCTCGTGGATGCCACTGTTTTTCAGATATGGAAAATATGAATGATGGCTGAACTTCGCGACAAGAAGGTGTGGGGACTGGTTGACGGCAGCAAAGTCAACTCAGGTCCAACTACTACCATTTATCCGTTGTATTATCAAGGAGTTGATTCCTGGGAAATCCATGACGGAAAAGCCCACAGCACTATCGTCAAGCATATGAGTAATTCCCTCATCTTCAAACACGTCACACACCCACAAACGTCCAAGGCACTCTGGGACTCAGTCATCTCGCAATTCGAAAATCAAAACACTGGGATACCAGTGTTCTATACATACGTAGAACTGATGAACCTCAAATGGGACGGATCCTCTGACATATCTGAACGTATATCAAAAATTCATACAGCAGAAAAGAAGCTTAGTAGCATGAAAAGCGTTGTGGATGAGGAATTCATGGTGTTTTCACTGCTCCATTCACTCCCCAATAATCCTAAATTCGAAATGCTCATAACAACAATCCTCAACTCTGTTCAGTTGGAAAAAACAATATCATTCTCAGAAGTTGAATCTCAACTCATGGCCCAAGACATATACAATAAAGGTGAAGATGTCAATTCAACCTCAATTGTATTGGGTATGAACGAGTTGACAAATAAGACTACAAAGTTCAATACATGAGATAACCCAAACTTCAAGTGCTGCTCCATTCACGGAAAATGCAATCATGATATGAAGGATTGCAACACATTGAAACGTGAAAGGAAAAAGGAATGGAAGAAGAAGTACAAGGACAAGCGAAAGAGGGACAACAAAAAGGGGCAACAGGCAAATCAAGCAAACAGTCTTGGGTCCAACAACCAAAGCGACAGTGATGAGAGTACTGACTCGTCCAGTTCATCCGAAGATGAAGGAGAGTCGGCACACTTCTCCATTCCATCTGTAAATAACAAGTTCATCACGAATAAACTGAAGGCACGAATTATTGCTTACACTGCATCTGAGTCAAATTACAACAAGCACATCATACTTGCTGATACTGCTTGCTCCACACACATGGTCCCATTTGGAACCTGGTTTGAGACAACCTCATACTGGAAACTAAAACCCCCTCAAAAGATCCGCTTTGGCGATAACTCCTCAGTCGACGCGATTGGGACTGGACGTGTCCAATTCGAAAGTATCATAGGCAAAGATCGCTATAAGATCATTCTGCAAAACATACTCCATGTACTGGACTTCAAAATTTCGCTCATATCCATTTCTTGATTAATGGATGAACGGATACATGTCGAATTCACAAACACAGGGTGTACAATGAAACTAAGCGATCACATCATTGCAGAAGGAAAGCAAAAACAAAACAAATATCATTTAAGGTGGTGCCCTACAGTTGAAATGGGCCTAGCAAATCTCAGTGTAGACGTGAATTTGCTACATCGGCGAATGGGACACATATCGGTTAGTTGAATACGACGAATAGTTTGAAAAGGGGCAGCTCAAACACATCAACAATTTAACAGGAAAACCTGAGTTCTGTGAGCCATGCACCATGGTCAAGATGAAGAAGCTCCCCTTCAAACCAGCCAAACGACAGAAGACTACCAGACCATTTCAGATCGTACATTCGGACGTAATGGGGCCAATAAGCCCTGCTCACCCAAAGGGTTCAAATATGCAATTACTTTCACTGATGACTATTCACGTCACCCTTTCGCATTCTTCATGAAAAGGAAGAGTGAAGCAATCATCATGTATGAGAGATTCAAGGATCATGTCCGAAGTCGTTTTCATCAAGAGATCAATATGTTCTCATGGTCAGAGAATTTCATAGGCTATGGTGGAGGCAATTATTGTGGTGAAGCGTTCAAAAAACTACTTTGAGATGATGGGTTAATGCATGAAACAACAGCACCCGATACTGCAGAACAAAATGGTCTCTCTGAGAGAATGGGACAAACACTAGCAGTGAGCTCGGTAGCGATGCTTATTGATTCAGGCCTTCCAAAAACTTACTGGGTTGAGGCCATGAAGACGGCCACACATATTGCTGCCTGAAGTCCCGCATCTGGTAATAGAGGCAAAGTCTCACACAAGGTACTGTATGATGTCAAGTGGATCCAACATTGCTCAGACCTTTTGGATGTCCCTGTGTACACCCTAATTGTGAAAAACAAACGACCCAGAAAGTTCTACAGTCATGGAACAAAGTGTGTCATGTTAGGGTATGAAGAAGGAAAGAAGGCTTACCAATTGCTGAACCTTGAAACCAAGAAGATATTTTGCAGTCGTCATGTGAGGTTCAATGAGAAGGGAACGATTTCAGAAGTAGAATTGTCCAGTAATTGTCAACCAGACATGGAAAACAAGTATGGCGACTTGTTGCAGTACAAGTCAGGTGAGAAGTTCGATGGTGATCCTGTGTTACCTGCAGCACCATCATTATGAAGTGCACAAGAAAATGGTGCAGACAATGTGCATAATCTGTTGGTTATATTGACGTCAGTGGGAGACAATTTGAAGCGAGAAAGGGATATACCTATGGCACCCAAAATAGAATCACTCATCCTGAAGTTGAAACGACAAACAATCATCGTACAGCCTTCAAATCTGTTACCAGTGTCACCTCTCATCCAAACCAGACCTTCAGTAGCATCAAATCCACAGATGTTTCCAAATCCACGAATATCAGTGCAACCTCGGCAGATCGAACGAGAACACAATTCTATCATTCAGTTGTCATCAAACACACCACAAGTATCATGACCTGTGCGAGAGAGACACATGTATGATAGAAATGCAATGTACCTTCAAAAGGTACAAGAGCATTCAGATAGGTATCAAAAACGTGGAGAGCATAATGTACTTCACCAGGTGATTACTGGAGGCAAGTTACATAATGCTCCAGAGACCTCAACAGAGGTCATTGCATTTGTATACCTTGATGACATCTTACAGAACTTCACAGGAGAGGTGACCAGCGACGTGTTACTGAGAGACATTCTGGATGCAATCACCAGTCATGATGCCGATAACTGGAAGCCTTCAATCAAATGCAAGCTAAAGGGGCTCATTGACAATGACATTTATGACATAGTCGCAACCCCTAAAGGCATTGAACCCATCCCGAGCAGATTGATATTCAAGATTCAAAGAGATCAACATGGAAGTGTTAGTGACTATAAGACCTGTGTCATGGTACAAGGGTTTCAACAACAGAAGGGAATCAATTATGATGAAGTTTTCGCTCCTGTCGCAAACATTGAGTCAATACAGATTATCATTGCATTAGCCGCCAAGTACAATTTGGAGCTCAAAGGATGTGACATAGCCCAAGCTTATTTAAATGGTGAGCTCGACGAAGACATATACATGCAGCTGCCATCTGGTGTCAATGTCAAACCTGGACATTGTTGGAAGCTGAAGAAGTCAATATATGGTCTCAAACAAGCTGGACATACATGGAACAAAACATTAGATTGTAAACTAACGAACATGTGCTTCAACAGACTTGATGCTGAAACTTGCTTGTACCTCATCAAAGACAAGAAACGAGTTTGCTTTCTTGTCATATACATCAATGATATCATACTCACTACAAATTCCAAGGAGTACACACGAGAAATAAAGCTGAAGTTATCCAGCGCATTCAAGATGCATGATCTTGATTTGCTAACGTGGATTCTCAGGATGGAGGTGAAATGGGATAGGAAGTGACACTTGATCACACTGTCTCAAAGGCAATATCTAAAAAAAGTCCTCAAGAGATGTGGGATATCCAGCAAAAGTGTCAATCCAGTGAGCACACCGATGGAAGGAAATCTTCACATAACAGCCACTGATCCAGGTGACGATTCAAATGTTCCTGAAATGACAATCAATGGGGTAACGGTATCCTATGCGACTGTAGTGGGGTCCCTCATGTATGCGGTGGTTTGCACTGGAGTTCTTGGGCGATATATGTCAAATCTAAAGTCAATTCACTGGAGGTTAGTAAAGAGAGCATTGAGATATGTAAAAGGAACCTTGGATTTGGAGTTATGCTATGATGGATCAGACATATCACCCAACATGAATTTCTATGGCTATTCGGACTCGGATTGGAGTGGAGATTCAGACATGTCTAGATCAACCTCAGACTACGTCTTCATCACATTGAAGGGTGCTATATCCTGGTCGAGTAAACGCCAAACGATGGTTGCTCTCTTGTCTACAGAATATGAGTATATTGGGCTCAGTAACGTGGGACAACACTTATTGTGGCTATGACTTTTCTTTGAGGATATAGGTCACCCACAAGAAGGGCCGACAATCATCAACTGTGACAATCAAGCAGCAATAATCCTGTCCCGTGATCCACAATTCAGAGCTCGTACCAAGCATATTCAATGCAGGTGTCATTACATTCGTGATGACATAGTTGCATTGGGAAAGGCCACCATACGATACATACTGACAGGAGATATGATTGTGGACATTTTCACCAAGGTGCTACCTAGAGAAAAACACTGGAAGTTTTTACATGTGATGGGATTGCAACAATGCTCGAGTGGGAGTGTCAAGACATAAGGTCGCAAATGATATCATATCATTTATCATTCACATTATGTAATACGCTCAATGCTGCAACCATAAGGGGTATAAGTTGGCACTAGGAAATTTTCTTTCTTTCCCTCAGTCTTAACATCAATAAGACTGAGTGCATATTTCACCTTATTATAATTACATTTACGTGTTCTAATCTATTTGTAGTTTCATTTCATTTAAGGTAGATAATACCTGAGTCTTAACATCAATAAGACTGATTTCGTTTCGTTTAAGTTGCAACAATTTTATACAAGTCTCTCAACAGTTTTTATTGAGACAGAACTTTGCAAGGTATTCACTACTATGATGAATTGCACGTGGTAAGTCCCTGTTACACATATTATTGACTACTGGTTGATTTCAATGCACACAGGACATCTGCAGCAAACTGTTACTAAATATACAATGTAGCTTTCACCCCAGGAGACATCAAATGTTTCGTCCCAGAGGATTGGAGACCCAAACTGACACTTTATTTTGATGATGTTTGGAACTCATTTTTCATTCAGCTTGCTTCTCGACCACTCTGCTTGGTGAACTATACTACAGATACCTAACGGAGGTAGTTCACCAGCTGAAAGGCTTCATCCTGTGCTTGAGGCCTGAAATGATGCTATGATGGGACCTGGGCAACCTCAGTGGAATCACACTTGCGAGAAATGTACACATGTATTTGATGCCCCTGACAGGTGCCCCAATGAGTCATTGATCCTTTTTCTCAGTATACTTTCTAACTAACATAATTGTTCTAAATTGGATATGGTCTGTCATGGCTGATGGGGTCACCTTAGGGCATCCATGCTGTGCAGGAGCTCTGCACTGCAAGAATCCATTGCCAAACAATAAATCTGTTATGATTCCCTACATAGTGTTAGTGGAGTTTAGAATTGTTTGTGCACAACTTTACCGCAAACTTTTGAACATTTCCACCTTTCTGGCACCAAATTCCCATGGTCTTTTTATAAGTCTGTTGCATCTTTAAAGTTACTTTTAGTTACGGATTGTATTCCAATAGTAGTTATTAGTTACAGTTATTTTTTGGAGTATTTTTATACATGATAGTGTGATGGTTTTTGGATTTTAAAATCAACCTTCAGCTATTCCATGTGGCAAGAATTTGCTGCCCATAAGCACCCATAATATCTATTTTTCTGTGACAGGTTGTTTAGAATAATGTAAGATGTGGAAAACTAAAGTTACATTATTTAGTCTGTACTATTTGCCTTCATCTGCAAAGAGATGTGTAGGAGGCGATTACCAGACTAAAGTTAATAGATTGACTAGACTAATTACTAGGGTTGGTCGAATATATATATATATATATTATTGAACATTTCTGATATTGTAGCTTCATTATTGGTGCATGTATCCAGATAAAGGGAAGCCATATAGACTTATTCTCTCAAGCATCTCCCTGAACTCAAGATACTGCACTTGTCTACATTATACTCACATGAATCAACACCAAAATATTGCCTACCAGAATAGGAAGTGGTGGAAGGAGTGTGGACATGGGTGCATGGGTGAGTTGTGCTAAGCAATGCAGGTGGGGTGGATGTAACTTTGTAGTCTGTGCTGATGTTCATACAGGTGCACATAAGTCATGTGCATCATAGAGATGAGCACCTCCAAATAGACATCAACCAGGTGTCAATGCTGTCATGTTCATCCCAGACCATCAAATGCTGTGCTGTGAGAGTCCATACATAGGCTGAGGCTGGTGTGTCAGCAAAGACTAGAAAAAAAAATGCATGCTACTCACCAGTGCTCACCAGGCCACATTTGCAAGTGCTCCACTGTAAGTGAGCCTTCTGCTGCAGACACAGACAGTGGCTACTTGTGAAGTGGGGTTATTTTAATTAATTTCTAAGTACAAGTTTATATATCTATGTAGACAAGGGAGGGCCACTTTTGTGTGGCATTACTGAGCAGTGTGGCACCCAAGTGGGTGCTTGTGGGCACTCTGGAATATCTCCAGAATCACCATGTAAGGAGCTATGCTCCCTTACACCACACTTTGTGCGGACAAATCTACCATAGACAAGGGTGAACCTCACTGGTGCAGGTGAGAGTGCCCTTGATGCTCATGAGGGTGCTAATATGGTCTGTGCACAGCTCATAGATACTGGAGATGAGCAGCAGGTGGTAAAATGTGACATGGGTCCAAAGCCTGTGGGGGACATAGGTGGGATTGTAAGTGAAGATGCGGGAGAGAGTGCACAGCTGAGGTAAGGGAGGAAGTGGTCAGAATGGCACATGCAAGGACTTTGCCGTGTTGCAAGAGGTGGGTATAATCAACGTAGAGGGTGGTCAGCTCAAAGTCATGCATTGTGTGGATTTGTTCAATAAGCATGAGCTCTCCAATTGTTGCAGCATGGTCCTCATTGTGGCAGGCAGCTCTACATGCTCTGTGAAGCTGCAGTGTGCCAGATAGTGTGCCAGGTGCAGGGTGATGCTCTGCACAGATGAATGTATGTATTAGCATCTTCTCATGTGTCACTTCCTTCATGAGGAGGATGTCCCTTGCACACTGGGTGCATGCTTGAAAGCAGTGTCGGCTACTTGCACTGCTGAACACAAATGGAGTCTGTGAGTTTCCTGCATGTCAGTGTGGTTCTGGATACCAGTAATCCACACAATAAAGTGGTTGCATAACTTGCATTCTCCTATTGCTCTGTTGACATAGTCAAACAGAACATCTAATCCACTGCAGTCAAACAGTTGGGCATGGATAAGTGATAAGGGAACTGAGTCAGCTGAGTCACATGACTTTGGGCACTGGGTATTTACTGGATATGGCAGGTTCCCTAGAGGTCGGTCCATTGTAGCAGTGTCTTGGCAGCATCTCCTGAGACTCACTCATCCGAGGGAAGAGAATGTACCTTAATTATGCCCACCTTAATTATTGACAGGGCTCTGACCTGGAACAGGCAATGGGTGCCTCATGATGTAGTGAGGTGCAACCTTTCGAAGGGAAGTCATACTTGATTATGTCACAGGCACAATAGTGTAGGCATCTGCAACTTGGCAGCATGAGTGTATCAGACACTGAGGGGACAGGGATAGCTTGTGATTGATTGAGTCCAGGGTAGTACACAACAGGCGATGGTGGTAGCACATTGTTTGGGCTACATAGTGATGGGAAGGGCAATGAGGTAGGCTTGGCTGGCAGGTCAGATGATGATGTCAACAGCGAGTGGGGCAGATTGTTAAGGACTGGATCGGATGTAGGTCGGATGAATTTGGTCAGAACTCTCCTTGACCAAAAATTGGAAAGTTGTGATATTTGAAAATGCACAGAATATCGGATGACTCAGAAATCAGAGATCCAAAGCTGAACTACACGGGCGTTGGCTTCAAATTATGGGTTGCGCCCTCTTGGATTTCTAGTGCCCTGGTATGTCAGACTTAAAGACTGGACGGGATTATCGGAGTTCTGATGGTCAGGTCTATTCGGAAGAGGTCAGTGACAAATAGTAAGTTGAGACTTATCAGAGATGAGCAGAAGATTTCAGATATTCGGGATTCGGAATAATCAATGCGGGAAGGAGTAGAGATAACGATAAATGAATATCGAGTAAGGATTTTAGCTTTACAGAAAAGCGAGTATAATCAAAGAATGGATTTTGGAAGGTTGGAAATGTCAGAGTCAGAATAAATTGGGATATTGATATAAAGATCGAAGGAGTAAGGTTTTGATACAGATAGAACTTGGTGTGATGAAGAGTAATAAAAGATGTAGTGATATAGAGGGTTTGACTACATATATCAAGTATAATGAGATAATGGGTTTAACGAGATATATAAGCTAAAGAAAGCTTGAACGAAGAGAAGCATATTTAAAGAAATATGTGGAATTCTGAAAATTGGAAATGAAGAGATAAGGGTGCGTAATATGGAGTTCTGGAATCGGAGCAAATACGGAAATCGAGATAGAACATACAGGGATAAGATCGAGATGGATCATGACTAAGAATGATAAAATGGGGTATATCAGAATAAATGGAAAAGGGTTTATCAGAATAAATCAAAAGGGGCTATCGGAATAAGCAGAAAAGGCTTATCGGGGAACACAGGGATGTCGGAATAATGCGGAATCAGATCTGGGATCTAACAGTATCTCCCTTTTATGGCTGGGCCCTTGAGGCCAATTATGTCATTGAATGTTGTGGGAAGTCTGGGCATCAGTTATCTGTAAAGGCTGAGATTGCTGATTGAGTATAAGTAGGGGAAGACAGGTTTGATGGAGCACAAAACACTTTCTTTCCTGAACCACCACCACCACATCGAAATGGCCTCACACGCATCGTCCCACAATAATGGATTGATCATCGAGATAAGCTCTGATGAAGAAATTAATGTGGAAATGGAGGATTTGGACCAGCAAAAGCAAGTCCTAGAGGAGAAGCTTTGGAAAAAAAGGCCAAAGCGAAGTGGGAAAGGTGGGAGAAAGAGGCAGAGGAGGAGGATTGGAAAAGGAGAGAAGAGGAGGACAAAGATTGGAGGAGATGGGAAGAGGCTGATTGGAAGAAGCGGCGGGAAGATGTGAAGCGTCAGAAAAATGAATCTACACGGAGTGTCTGGGAAGAATTGAGACGGGAGGAAGCCAAAATGAGGAGATTGTTGGTAAGTGGATTGGATTGTATCAAAAAATTGGTTTTCTGATGGAAAGACCCAATATAGCCGGACAAAAGCAATTGGATTTGGAACACCACAGGGCAGCCTGAGCCCTCATTGGGGACCAGAATCAGGTGGAAGCGACGGATGGTTGACCTGGAGTGGTCGGATCCAGAGTCATTTGACAACCAGTGTGTTGGTTGTCGGATGCGGGGGTATGAGTGTGTGGAAGAAGATCGGAAGAGCAGGAAATCACGGAAAAGGTGTGCAAGCGGTGTGGTGCAGACCGCAAGAAATGCATGAAGCCAGGGGATCTGATGTTCGCAATGGAAATGAACATGGAGGGAATGGCAAGTCTCAATGACTTGTTGCATCAGATCGCCGAGATTGACTACAAGTTCTGGAGAAAGCGGTGGAAAACGTACAATGGGACATTTACGCAACAACCAGAGGTTGAGTCGGAAGCCAAAGTGGAAGATGTGGCGGGAGAAAACCCCGCAGAGGTGGGACTGGAGGAGGGGTCAGAGAAAATGTCAGAGAAGGGGAAAGGAAAGGAGAAGGGGACTGACGGAATGGACGTGGACGTTATTCCAGAGGTAACGGGAAACAGGATTCTGGAGAAGGTGGAAAATACCAAGGAACCAGAAAAGGAGACCATCGAGGAAATGGAGAATCCGGAAAGTGCAGATTCAGGGAAAGAAGTCGGAGAGGGAAAGGAGAAGGCGGAAGGGTCTGTACCAGAGGCCAAGGTGCCTGAAGATGAAACAATGGAGTAGATAGAAATCAGAGGAAAACAATCAGAATGGGAAAAGTACCATAGAGCATTCAGAAAAATTGGGCAAATCAAAAGTAATATAGTTAGAAAATGAAATGGTTTGAAAATTGGAAAGAAATCGGCAATAGTCGGAAATAAGAACAATGGAAAATCAAGGTAAGGGTAGGCACTTAAGTGCATACAAGTTTCTTTGGAAAAATTGGGATAAGTTGGAATCAGAGTGAATCTAGACACACAGGACATAGAATTGGGGGTGGACTTGGTGAAAATGGTTGCAAAGGATGGATTGAAGAATTGGAGGAATCGGAACATATCGGAGAAGTATCAGAAAGTTAGGGTCGTGGATGTCAGAAGGATTTTGGGTTTTTGGAAGTAAGCAGGGAGTTGTAGAAACAGAATTGAATGTGAAGGGTGGATTGAAGAAGTGTTGTCGGAAAATGTCGGTGAAAAGACAAGAGTGATTGAAAGGTTTTGAGGAATGGTGTTGGAAAATTGGCAGATGGCTGGAAAATCAGAGTAGGACTTGTTGTTGACGTAGTGGCTACTCCCCCTTTAAGGTGGACGTCCCACTGACTGTCTACCTTAAAACATCAGGAAGAAGAATACAAGGAGCTGGAGTATCGGAGAGCTGAAGGATTCCTTGAGGAAACCTGTTCAGGATTTAAAGGAAATATGAGTGGGATTTCTTGGAGGGTTTTTGAGAATGTGGTCTTGATGTTGTCCAGTTGAAATTGTTGTAATCACAGATTACTGGAGAATTTGGAGGAATCAGAATGTTGAAAACATCGAAGGAGTTGTAAAATAGCTGAGTAGGAAGTTCAGAAAATTCGGAAGTAGGTTTTAATAGAAGAAACGAGTTTTGAAGGTTTCAACAGTTGAAGTCAGAAATTGAGAGACATAGACATTAGTTGGAAAATGAAATGTTGGAAAATGAAATGTTAGAAAATTTTTGGTATTCGTCCTGGAATATCATTGAAATGGGTAAGATTCGTCTTAAAAGGTGATTTGAAAAGGTGAAGTTTGTTGAAAAAGACATGGGGTGAATGGGTTGAGGATGGTGCATTTGTGGAGACAAGGGATTTAACAATGCCATTCAGGAGAAAACATTGCAGATTCCAAAGCCGGCTTGTCGGTTATTGTCCCATAATGCGGAAATCAGAAAATGATGACTAGACTGGAATTGGAGTGACTTGTTGTTTTGGAAACTGTGAACTCAGAACTAAACGTTGGTGTAAGGTACACAATCAAGTTTAGTCTAGCCACTGATAGTGTTCAAAGGGATATCAACCAAAGACTATTTTAACAGAGAACCCAATTTGGGAGTCTAGTGGATTCTCCAGGACTCTGGTGGATTCCTCAGGACTCTGGTGGATTCTGTGGGACTTTGGTGGACTCTTCAGGATTCTGGTGGAATCCCCACAATTATCCAGACAGGAAAACTCTTCATTTCCCCAAATTCTTTCTCATGTTTTCCCAATGATTCCCCAGGATTTTCTATATTGGAATTCTATCAGAAATTCATAATCCAATTTAAGATTTCCCATTGGATTCTGCCAGTTAGAATGTGCTGAGGAGACCATAAAATATCCCATAATTTACCTTCCCTGTGAATTCTCTGTTCTCCCCAAGGTTTTCCATGAATGGACACTTTGGGAAAATTATGTATATTCCTTTGATTTTCTCTACGATTTACCTCATAATTCCCCATCATTTTCCCTCTTGGAAAACATTTGGAAAATGATCGGATAATGATCCATATTCCCACTGTCTTCCTCTCTGGAAAACACTGGAGAAACATGGCATTTTCCCATTATTTTCCCAATCATTACCCACACATTGTCCATCCTGTCTTCCAATTGTTTTCCTAGTCCTGGAGATTTTTGGAAACCCATGAATTTTTCTGAGGTTTCCCTCATTGGATTTTCTTGGGAAGAGGCACCCAGTTCCAAAGGTTTTCCTCAGGATTTTCCAGGTCAGAAAATTTTGACATGCCTCCAGTGTGGATTCTGATGGACAATGGAGAAAATGTGAGATGTAACTTGATTTTGCATGCCTGCTGACCACACAAGTGCAGTGTGGGTCCCAGAGTGTGGGGCAATGTGGCTCACAAAGGAGGAGAAAAGTAGATTTGGGTGGATTTGAATGGATTCTGAAGGACAATAGGGAAAATGCAAGATGTAGATGCATGCCTGCTGACTACACAAGTGCCATGTGAGTCCAAGAGTGTGGGGAGTGCCATGTGAGTCCAAGAGTGTGGGGCAATGTGAGTGAGAAGGGAGGAGAAAAGTAGGTTTCAGTGGATCTTGGTGGATTCTCAAGGACAATGGGGAAAATGTGAGATGTAGATGGATTTTGCATACCTGCTGACCACACAAGTGCCACATGAGTCCCCCATTCTGGGGCGATGTGGCTCACAAAGAAGGAGAAAAGTAGAGCATGCAAAATCCATCTACATCTCACATTTACCCCATTGTCCTTGAGAATCCACCAAAATCTACTTTTCTCCTCCCTTCTCAGTCACGTTGCCCCACACTCTTGGACTCACATGGCACTTGTGTGGTCAGCAGGCATGCAAAATCCATTTACATCTCACATTTTCCCCATTGTCCCTGAGAGTCCACAAAAATACACAAAAATTTACTTTTCTCCTCCCTTGCAAGCCACGTTGCCCCTGAATGGGGGACTCACATGGCATTTGTGTAGTCAGCAGGCATGTCAAATCCATCTACATCTTGCCTTTTCCCCATTGTCCCTGAGAACCCACCAAAATCTCTACTTTTCTCCTCCTTTGGGAGCCATGTCACCCCCTGCTCTGGGACTCACATGGCACTTGTGTGGTCAGCAGGCAGGCAAAATCCATCTACATCTTGCATTTTCCCCATTGTCCTTGAGAATCCACCAAAATCTTTTTTTCTCCTGCTTGGTGAGGCACATTGCCCTACACTCTGTGACTGAGGTGGCACTTGTGTGGTCAGCAGGCATACAAAGCCCATCTAGGTCTTGCATTTTCTCCATCGTCCTTGAGAATCCACCAAAATCTATCTTTCTCCTCCTTTGTGAGCCACATTGCCCCAGCATGGGGGATTCACATGGCACTTGTCTGGTAAGCAGGCATGCAAAATCCATCTATATCTCACATTCTCTTCCATAACGTGGAATGATTCTGGTGGTTTCTGGCAGAGTCTCCATTATTTTGGTGGATTCTAGTTGATCCCTCATGATTCTTGTGGATTCGTCAAGATTTTGGATTCTTTACAATTCTCATGGATTCTGCTCTACATGATCCTGGTGGATTTTACATGATTCTGGTTGATTCTATAGGATTCTGGTGGAATTTCCATACTTTTCCAGAGTGGAAAACCAAGTATTTCCCAAAAGAATCCCCCATATCTTCCCCAAGCCCCCCCAGGGCTTCCTATCATTGGAATTCCATAGGAAATTTACAATCAAATTTAGGGTTTCCAATCAGATTTTCCAGGTTAGAATTCCCTGAGATTCTCCTACAGTGTACCTTGCATGTGAATTTTATATTCCCCCAAGGTTTTCCATGCATAAACACTTTGGGAAAACTGTAGATATTCCTTCAGTTTTTATACTGATCTACATTATGATGTCCTATGGTTCTCCCTCCTGTAAAACCTTTGTAAAACCATCAGATAATGATAGATATTCCTACTGACTGTCTTGCTGGAAAACACTGGAGAAACACTGTGTTTACCAATGATTTTCCTTAACATTGCCACAACATAATCCATCTTGTCTCCCAATGATTTTCCTAGGCCTGGAAATCATTGGAAAATCATGAATTTTCCCTAGGTTTTCCTGGTTGGATTTTCCTTGGAAGATGCACCCAGTTCCAATGGTTTTCCTCAGGGTTTTCTGGGTTGGAAAATTTTGGCATGCCTCCAGTGAGTGCTTTGAATTGCATTGTTACTGCACAGTAATAGTGTTATTTGAACACTGGAGTAGAATCTCTTAATTGGGTTCTCTGTTAAAATAGTCTTTGGTTGATATCCCTAATACTATCAAGTGGCTAAACTAAACTTGACTGTGTACCTTACCCCAGCATTTAGTTCTGAGTTCACAATTTCCAAAACAAAAACCACCTGTGGTGGCAGAGAAATTGGATTACAATCTTGCTGTTACATAAATCTCAAAAAGCTGCTGAAAATATCACTGAGCTCAATGATCACCAAAGGACAAATGTATAACACTGCAGGAAGAGATCGCACTGATACTAAGTGCTTTCAGCTCTTCAATTAAGTGTATAATTCACTACTTATCAGTGTATACACACTGAATTTAAGTGAGGTCAGAGTCATGCAGCTAGCTATAGTACTGTTCCACTGATCTTTATTAGTACAGATGTCCCAATTTGCGTACTTCCACACTTATATTCAGTCCAATATACATTTAATAAAAGTCCAATTTTCACTTATTTCAAGAACAATAAACATGGTAACACATATAACAATACACTCAGCCAGGGTGCATTCAAGCACACTGCTGCACCCAGGCATCCCTTAATAACCATATGAGAACTCTAAATGAAACTCTAATTGCAGATTCTGATTCATGCAAAGACAAGAGTCATTGGACGAACAGACAGGTGGTGAATGCTGTGGAACAAGAGAAGCCAGCTGTACATAGGATCTAATTTCAATTACACATGCACAGAGAAAACCACAGTACCAGAGCTTGCAATGCCAAATGGACATAGTGGGAATAGAGTGCGTGAGACTGGAGCTGATAGCGAGACTGTAGAGAGAAAAAGGCAGCACACAAAGCAGATGGGTGTTATTAGCAACTGCAGGAATAGAAAAGATGTTATATGAGATGTGTACATTATGGGACAATCACAATTGATCAGAGGCACTTGCTCGAGCTTTGACCACCTTTCTTCTGCATGTGATTCTTCAACTCAACACCCCATACATAGTGAAGAAGTGAATAAATGGAGTGGAAAGCAATGACTACTCACTGTGTGACTCTTGGCTGATGATCCAGAATTGCAGCATTGATTAGTGGTGGATTAATGACAGATGTTACATAGTATGTGCTTTAGAGATGATACTGACTGGGGTCACCATTTAAGCCTTCTTCGTCTGCATAGTTCTCTATAATATGGATAACACATGAGAGCATGGAGTGACATTTGACCTCACTCACCTTCTTAGTGCCTTTGACTGGGTAAAGATTGAGTGTGAATTGAGTTCATAACACTCATGAGCTGGAAGTGTTCACATGCTCAATCACGTTCATAGCCTGATCCCAGGATACCGTGATCAGGGAGCGCTCGGTTATAACTAAGTTGATTCACCTGTCTTCTTTTGATAGTGAGAAGGGGCTCGGTCCCATCACATATATGTTGCCTGATGCTTTAGCACAATACTGCTCCAGCGCATTATTGATATACTTATGGATCAATGCATGTATCATGATGGACCTGGAGCTGCTGGGAGATAAAGCGGCATTCAGTAGCTAGATTATGTATGAGGATATATGCGTGTTATACAGTGCTTACCAAGAAATAGGGGGGGATAAGAGAATCTGGTGGTGAACTAGTTGCCAACAGGGATTGTAGGAAGGCTGTAATAGAAAGATACAAACATCAGTGCAATAATCTTAATAATGGAGGAAAAAGGGACTCACCAGCCATTCAGGCACACACTCATCGATTTTCTAGGGTGGTGTGTTGCAACTTAAATGAAACGAAATCAGTCTTATTGATGTTAAGACTGAGGTATTATCTACCTTAAACGAAACAAAACTACAAATAGATTAGAACACGTAAATGTAATTATAATAAGGTGAAATACGCACTCAGTCTTATTGATGTTAAGACTGAGGGAAAGAAAGAAAATTTCCTAGCACCAACTTATACCCCTTATGGTTGCAGCATTGAGCATATTACGTAACATGAATGATAAATGATATGATATCATTTGCAACCTCATGTCTTGACACTCCCACTTGAGCATTGTTGCAATCCCATCGCACTTAAAAACTTCCAGTGTTTTTCTCTAGGTAGCGCCTTGGTGAAAATGCCTGCAATCATATCTCCTGTTGGTACGTATCGTACGGTGGCCTTTCCCGATGCCAACTATGTCATCACAAATGTAATGATACCTGCATTGAATATGCTTGGTATGAGCTCTGAATTGTGGATCACGGGACAGGATTATTGCTGCTTGATTGTCACAGTTGATGATCGTCAGCCCTTCCTGTGGGTGACCTATATCCTTGAAGAAAAGCTGTAGCCACGATAAGTGTTGTCCTGTGTTACTGAGCCCAATATATTCAGATTCTGTAGATGAGAGAGCAACCATTGTTTGGTGTTTACTCAACCAGGATATAGCACCCTTTGATGCGATGAAGACGTAGCCTGAGGTTGACCTAGATGTGTCTGGATCTCCACTCCAATCCGAGTCTGAATAGCCATAGAAATTCATGTCGGGCGATACGTCTGATCCATCATAGCATAACTCCAAATACAAGGTTCCTTTTACATATCTCAATGCTCTCTTTACTAACCTCCAGTGAATTGACTTCAGATTTGACATATATTGCCCAAGAACTCCCACTGTGTAAGACAGGTCTGGTCTAGTGCAAACTGCCACGTACATGAGGGACCCTACTACAGTTGCATAGGATACCGTTACACCATTGAGTGTCATTTCAGGAACATTTGAATTGTCGCCTGGATCAGTGGCCATTGCGTGAAGATTTCCTTCCATCGGCGTGCTCACTGGATTGACACTTTTGCTGGACATCCCACATCTCTCGAGGACTTTTTTTAGATATTGCCTTTGAGACAGTGTGATCAAGTGTCACTTCCTATCCTGTTTCACCTCTAACCCAAGAATCCACGTTAGCGAACTGAGATCATGCATCTTGAATGCACCGGATAACTTCAGCTTTATTTCTCGTGTGTACTCCTTGGAATGTGTAGTGAGTATGATATCATCGACATATATGACAAGAAAGCAAACTCGTTTCTTGTCTTTGATGAGGTACAAGCAAGTTTCAGCATCAAGTCTGTTGAAGCACATGTTTGTTAGTTTGCGATCTAACATTTTGTTCCATGTACGTCCAGCTTGTTTGAGACCATATATTGACTTCTTCAGCTCCAACAATGTCCAGGTTGACATCGACACCAGATGGCAGCTGCATGTATATGTCTTTGTCGAGCTCACCATTTAGATAAGCTTGGGCTATGTCACATCCTTTGAGCTCCAAATTGTACTTGGCAGCTAATGCAATGATAATTCATATTGACTCAATGTTTGCAACAGGAGCGAAAACTTCGTCGTAATTGATTCCCTTCTGTTGTTAAAACCCTTGTACCATGGCACGGGTCTTATAGTCGCTAACACTTCCATGTTGATCTCTTTTAATCTTGAATATCAATCTGCTCGGGATGGGTTCAACGCCTTTAGGGGTCATGACTACATTGTAAATGTCATTGTCAATGAGCCCCTTTAGCTCGCATTCAATTGAAGGCTTCCAGTTATCGGCATCATGACCAGTGATTGCATCTGGAATGTCTCTCAGTAACATGTCGCTGGTCGCCTTTCCTGTGAAGTTCTGTAAGATGTCATCAAGGTATACGAATGTGGTGACCTCTGTTGAGGTCTCTGGAGCATTATGTAACTCGCCTCCAGTAACCACCTGGTGAAATACATTACACTCTCCACATTTTCAATACCTATCTGAATGCTCTTGTACCTTTTGAAGGTACGTTGCATTTCTATCATACACGTGTCTCTCTCACACGGGTCGTGATACTTGTGGTGTGTTTGACAATGACCGAATGATAGAATTGTGTTCTTGTTCGATCTGTTGAGCTTGCACTGATATTCTTGGATTTGGAAACATCTGTGGATTTGATGCTATCAAAGGTCTGGTTTGGATGAGAGGTGATGCTGGTGACAGATTTGAAGGCTGTACAATGATTGTTTGTCATTTCAACTTCAGGATGAGTGATTCTCTTTTGGGTGTCATAGGTATATCCCTTTCTCACTTCAAATTGTCTCCTACTGATGTTGATATAACTGACAGATTATGCACATTGTCCATGCCATTTTCTTGTGTGCTTTGTAATGATGGTGCTGCAGGTAACACAGGATCGCTGTCGAACTTCTCACCTGACTTGTACTGCAACAAGTCGCCATACTCATTTTCTGTGTCTGGTCGACGATCACTGGACAATTCTACTTCTGAAATCATTCCCTTCTCATCAAACCTCACATGATGACTGCAAAAGATCTTCTTGGTTTAGAGGTTCAGCAATCAGTAAGCCTTCTTTCCTTCTTCATACCCTAACATGACATACTTCATTCCATGACTGTAGAACTTTCCAGGTTGTTTGTTTTTTGCAATTAGGGCATACACAGGACATCCAAAAGGTCTGAGCAACATTGTATCCACTCAACGTCCATACAGTACCTTGTGTGGGACTTTGCCTCTATTACCAGATGCAGGACTTCAGGCAGCAATATGTGTGGCTGTCTTCATGGCCTCAACCCAGTAAGTTTTCAGAAGGCCTGGAATCAATAAGCATCGCTACCGAGCTCACTGCTAGTGTTTGTCCCATTCATTCTCTCAGAGAGACCATTTTGTTCCGCAGTATCAGGTGCTGTTGTTTCATGCATTACCCCATCGTCTCAAAGTAGTTTTTCGAATGCTTCACCACAATATTCGCCTCCACCGTCCATATGCAGGAAGCCTATGAAATTCTCTGACCATGAGAATGTATTGATCTCTTGATGAAAACAACTTCGGACATGATCCTTGAATCTCTCATACATGATGATTGCTTCACTCTTCCTTTTCATGAAGAATGTGAAAGGGTGACGTGAATACTCATCGGTGAAAGTAATTGCATATTTGAACCCTTCGGGTGAAGCAGGGCTTATTGGCCCCATTACATCTGAATGTATGATCTGAAACAGTCTGGTAGTCTTCTGTTGTTTGGCTGGTTTGAAGGGGAGCTTCTTCATCTTGCCCATGGTGCATGGCTCACAGAACTCAGGTTTTCCCATTAAATTGTCAATGTGTTTGAGCTGCCCTTTTCAAACCATTCATTGGATTCAACTAACCTATATGTGTCCCATTCACCGATGTAGCAAATTCATGTCTACACTGAGATTTGCTGGGCCCATTTCAACTGTAGGGCACCACCTTAAATGATATATGTTTTGTTTTTGCTTTCCTTCTGCAATGATGTGATCACTTAGTTTCATTGTACACCCTGTGTTCGTGAATTCAACATGTATCCATTCATCCATTAATCAAGAAATGGATATGAGCGATATTTTGAAGTCCGGTACATGTAGTATGTTTTTCAGAGTGATCTTATAGTGATCTTTGCCTATGATACTTTCAAATTGGACATGTCCAATCCCAATCGTGTCAACCGAGGAGTTATCGCCAAAGTGGATCTTTTGAGGGGGTTTTAGTTTCCAGTATGAGGTTGTCTCAAACCAGGTTCCAAATGGGACCATGTGTGTGGAGCAAGCAGTATCAGCAAGTATGATACGCTTGTTGTAATTTGACTCAGATGCAGTGTAAGCAATAATTCATCCCTTCAGTTTATTTGTGATGAACTTGTTTAGACAGAATGGAGAAGTGTGCCGACTCTCCTTCATCTTCAGATGAACTGGATGAGTCAGTACTCTCATCACTGTCGCTTTGGTCATTGGACCCAAGACTGTTCACTCAATTCGCCTGTTGCCCCTTTTTGTCGTCCCTCTTTCGCTTGTCCTTGTACTTGTTCTTCCATTCCTTTTTCCTCTCACGTTTCAACGTGTTGCAATCCTTCATATCATGATTGCATTTTCTGTGAATGGAGCAGCACTTGAAGTTTGGGTTATCTCATGTATTGAACTTTGTAGTCTTATTCGCCAACTCGTTCATACCAGATACAATTGAGGTTGAATTGACATCTTCACCTTTATTGTATATGTCTTGGGCCATGAGTCGAGATTTGACTTCCATGAACATGTCGATGGAATCCTCCACACCAACTGCTCCCCCGCCTGCACCCACTGTCACAGCAGATGATAACACCATGGAAGTCGGTCCAGCCAACTCTCTTTACTATGACAACACCATTGAAGTAGCTGCACAGTTGTCTTCGACTGCACCAGCACCTGTATACACTGATCCTCCATCAGCATAGAGTTGCCCAAACCTCCTGAGGTTCGGTCTGTGGGGAGGATGTAAGAAAGTATATATAATAGTAGCATATATGCTACTATCTATAATATACAAGTCCCTATAGTGGCTTGTTGGCTGCATTATATAAGCCACCCACTAGGGGCACTTGTAGATAGTGGACAACTATACAGTTGTCCACAAGTAGTTAGATAAGCAATCTGAATCTTACTTGTAATAACACAAATCGCAGACACCAATACATATTATTGGCTCAGTCTGTTTAGTGTGCACAGCATAAGTTCTTTACATCATTGTTACATCTTAATGTATAAGATATCACAGCATTCCAAGTGTTCAGCCATGCCTCACCATGTCTAACATTTAAATGACCTGATTTAGGATCCACATTTGTTTCTTTATATAGAGGATGAGGGAACCTAGCTTTACACTTTCTCCATTTGTTTTTTTTACATCTGTTCAAAGAGCATGAGTGTCTATTGGTCTGAAATACCACATCATTAACTGTAGATTTAAATTTACTCCACCATTCAGCAATACTATCACAGTCAATACAACTGTTACACTTACTTGGAAT
This sequence comes from Ramaria rubella, assembly GCA_015039355.1. Taxonomy (NCBI): domain Eukaryota; kingdom Fungi; phylum Basidiomycota; class Agaricomycetes; order Gomphales; family Gomphaceae; genus Ramaria; species Ramaria rubella. The sequence continues at coordinate 345,473 of MU134343.1, forward strand.
ACAAGGGGGAGGAGGTAAATCAGGAACAGTTTGTGTAGGGATTTTATACTCTGGTTTATGAGAATCAAAGTCAACTTGTTGTCAGACATCTTCCACTGTTCCATCAAAAAAATGCCCTTGATGTACATTTTCATGGGATTGGACTAATTCCATTTGGAAGTTAGATGATGGATCCAAGATTTGATCCCTAATTTCTTGAGGTGTCATTGCATTCTCTATCCACAGTAAAAGATGTAAGTGTAATGTCAATCTCTCTTGTTGTTCTACAGTTCCATAATATGAGGAAGTTTTACCCCATATCCCTGACTCATCATTTCCTACTTTCAATATATGTTTAAGAAACACTTTCACCATGAAATGAAAAAAAACGAGCACTGGCTACTTGATTACCAGCTATTAACCGACATCTTGTATTATCATCAAATATTTGGGGCTTAAATGTTACATTTTTCCCCACCATATGAAGAGCAATGGGATGAAGTTCATTAGCAGGTGCAAAAGTAATATACCATGTAGATGCACCTTTGGAATATAGCATTGACCATAGTTTATTGTTCATGAATTTCCAGGTGGTTCCTGAGCCTTCAACTTTAGATGCTACATGGTCTAAATCTTTAATGATCTGGAAGCAGTCTATCTCTGCATCTGTTTTTGGTTTCACATGCTCTCCTGAAATAATTCTATCTGCTAAATTCAATAAAACCTGCTTGTTTGGCCTCATGAGTCTTTCTGATATACTTTTGAATGATTGTTTTCCAGTCAACAAGAAACCACCTGTAGTAGCTCCTTTGATCTGTTCATGATTGAAGGCAATAAGTGGGAAGCTAGGATCTTCTTAAAACCTCTTGTCATGATATAAAAGAAGATGTCTCTTACGAGATCTTTCAGGAACCAGGTTGGCACCCCTTGTATTGCATAAGCCTCCTATCCTAGTCCATATGGAAATAACCAAGGGAAGAGTTCAGGGTATAATTATGAGTTGTTAAAAATTGTACTTGGATGCTCACCATGACTAATAGCCAGAGCTTTTCCCCCTCATTGGACCAGCTCCTGGCTGACCTGTTCCTGTCACACATGTCACATACACATCATCTCTTGATAGACACTACTACATTCCCCTTGCCTTCAGGCTCTCACTGACACACTATGGCTGTCCCAGGTGGTGACACTGAGGATTCGTTTCCTTCTCGCTCCTATGTCTGACTTCAACATCCATCTGTATGAGTGTGACCCCTGGCTGTTGCGAACCCTATGACAATTTTCACATGCTCAACAAAGCTTATTACAGCTCAACCATGAACTAGGATACTATCCCGACCATCCCATATTTTGTGGACAAGGCTTATGTTTCTGCAGGTTATGTAGAGTCAACCGACTTTTATGTCAAGGATCAAGATAACAAAGAACACACAGTGTTCTCAACCAGCCTTGACACTGAGCATCAAGAGAGCAGCAAGTATGCTGATGAACTCTCAAACGGCCTCAACACTGAGACAATATACTACAACAGGAATCATACCTCGACAAAGAAGGCAACAACAGATGTCATCAGGATAAGCCTTTACTGTGAATGGTGATGACACAGCCCGACCAGGGATCACATGTCAATGCCCCACCCATACCAATTCACCAACCCTCCTGGATATGTGGTGGCATGACCTCGGTCTGGACGACAAAACATATTATGAGTGGGCAGTCAAGGACCCAGACAAGGCAGCTGACTGGGAGAATGACTGGCACTACCTCAATGACAATGGCCTACGCACTGTTGACACTGCCACCCACATCCACACTGAAGCCCTATCACCCTCACTCGCCAACAATGGCCCCAAAACCAAGCTGTATGCCATCACGAATGTGATGCTGGCCTATGACAATGCCACTGCTTTCACCGTGACGATGATGCATGACAGTACCACACCTCATTCCAACTACACACGACCGCAAGAGAGGGTGTTGCATCCGCAGCACCACCAATGGACCCCAGTGGCACCTTACCGCCCACTCCACACACCATGCAATGCTGCACACACGTGTTTGTGGCTGTATGTCCCCCCATGTGGACTCACACTGTCACCACTGCCCCCGCATGCACCACCAGGTCACATGCAACAGCCATGGCAACCATGCAGACCCCACAAACATACAGACATGTATGCAATCGTCACCACTGCTGCCACATGACCCCCTGCCTCACCTCGACAACCCACGTGGACTCACACCATCACCACTGCCCCCACATGCACCCCCATGTTGCAGCTGCCAGGCACTGCCAACATGCCACACCAGTCCACATCCATCCAAGTGTGTGCACACCGCAGCCACCCCAGCATTGCCAGTACATGATGCACAACCACATGTCAACAGTGGACAGTCACACCTACCCCTATACCCCAATCTCAACCATGGCCAGTGGGCCACAGTCAAGCCCTACCGCCTGTCATATGCCCATGCACATTCGACACCGAGCTACCACCCAGGCTGGCGTGTGCCTGCACAATCTCGCTCGTGCCACCTACACCAATCATGACCTGCACGCAAGCAATCTTGCGTGTTGACACTGCATTGGACAAGGGGAGAGAGGGAAGGGGGAGGAAACGAGAGAGGAGAGGGGAGAGGGGAGAGGGGAGAGGGGAGGAAAAGGAGAAAGAGGAGAAAATCGCACAGTTGTCGCAAGAACCACAATAACAACAACAACACCACTATACATCTGAGCAGAAATGCATGACATGGTCATGTTCCACAACCACGGAAACGACCACAGCAACTAACAAAAGCATCAACACCATGGCAAGTGCACACACTGTTCGTGACACCCATGGCAGCACCACCTCATTGCCAGCGCACACCCAAACCCCCTCACCGACACCACACCACACTCACCACATGTCCCCACCTCAAGAACACTGTACATGTTCTCCCACCATGCCCCCCAACCCACACACATCCCTGCAGGCTCATCCTTCTCAAAATATGTGTAATGCTGCCCACTGGCTTTGTCAAACAACAAACAGCCAGACAGCCACCTTCGACACACATACACCCTCCAAAACACTCATTGCCAACCTTGTCAACATCTCACAAGCTTTATTAGAGGCTATCTGACTCTTTGTCAACACACCTTCCAGGACAGCATCTTCTTTGTGCCCAACTTGCACATTTCAGGGGGGAGGGGACAGTTCCTGTTGAGGGTCATGCACCTTCATCAGGCACTACATCTCCACCACCTTTCCCCATTCTTATACCCTTATGATCCTTTCTATGTCATTCTTTTCTTCTTTCTCTCCTCCTTTCCCTCTCTTTTTTCTCGTCCCTTCTTTCTGGGTATGCACTCATATTCAGTCCATCTTTCATTTGTGCTTGCACAAATTCTTTCAGTTCCTTCATTCGCTGGGATGCACGGGGACACTGTAAGAATGTAGATTCTTACAGTAGCATATATGCTACTAGTTAGATAATATAAGTCACCAGAGTGACTTATGGGTCAGATTATGTAAAGCCGCCCACTAGGGGTGCCTGTAGATAGTGGACAACTATACAGTTGTCCACAACTAATTATATAAGCAACTTAATCTTACTTGTAACCACATGCATTGCAGACACCAATAAAAGTATTGGCTCAGTCTGTTTGTGTGAACTCAATAAGATTCTTACACTTTTTTGACTGCCAAGCTATTGGCAGCATTGTGAGAAAACCATAAAAGATCAAACCAATCTTTTACCCAAGCCGATGAGTTTAACACTTGCTGGAAGTCTCAGAAACAGTAAACAGACGTTTACTGTTGATTTTTCTAAAATCAATAGAAGAACGCCACAGTGTGGCTGATAGATCATAGATCTATGACTTTGATAAGAACTCGAAGCCGAACATCTAGATCTGGAGAGGATCAGGATATGTCTGGAGCCACAGCCAAAGGCCCAGACAGGGGAGCTGAGACTGCCCACGATGTGGACAGGCGAATGGGAATGCCGATGAGGATAGCTAGTCCTTATAGAACTACGACACCTGTAGCTTCTGACTCCATGAGTCGAAAGCGAGTATCGGCAGATCTAAGGAGATCCACACTGGAGGAATCAGAAACGGACAAAATATTGCCTATTAAGAAAACAAAAAGAACTTTGACCAGGTCGAAGATACAATCATCTCTCGATGAGTCAAGAGAAGTGCCGACGAGCAACACTGACAAGTCGCCAGGAGTGCGAATGTCCCAGCTGCCATATGTTCAAGAACATTGCAGATCATGAAGTTTGCCATCCCGAACAGGGACGGAAGAGCATGGGTCAATACACTGGGAAGACAAAACCCGGCGATATGAGCATACAACCTGACATATTGCCCAGATGATTACGGCCCTCAAAGAGAGCCGTAAACACGTAGGTACTATGTGTGAAGTGAGCCAACGAGCAGCTGAGGCAGCTCATGCAGCGGACAACGCTGAAAACCAACTCCAAACCCTGGGAGATGGTATGGAACTGTTAATACAGTCCCTGGAGGAGGAAGTACAGGGACCTTTACGTGGAAAGGCCCCCAAACATGAAAACAATCCCAATAGGGATTGTGAAGTTGACCGTGAGGCTGAGAAGGCTCACAAGAAACAAGATAGACAGAGGATGCCACCTTTATCTGGACCAAGCAAGAGGAATAGTCCTCATGAAGCGAGTGCTACCCTAGAGCAGGATAGCATCAGTATGCTGGTGCGTACTGAGGAAGAGACGGATCATGAGCTAGAGGCTCATGATAGAGAAAATATCCACGAAGGAATTTGCAGATTGAAAAGGATGTACAATGAGCAAGAAGTGCTCAAAGCAGTGACCCAACAGTCACTGCAGGAGATGATGAAGTCTGATGCTGATAGCATCAGTACCATGACTAGCACTCACATTAGTCTTGAACAGGAGTTCAATCACTGGGATAGGATCGAACATAAGGGAGTCCAACAGAAGCACTGTGCGCTAGAACTCCATGCTAAACACGCGGATAATCTAGTTGAGGAGGCATATATTGCCTGGATCGAAGGCGATGCCTTCAAGAAACTGATCAAGTCAGTGAGAATGGCTCGATCTGCCCTTAGTAACAGTTATAGACTGAGGGATGTGTTCTTAATGGCCAACAAATGTCAACCATTGTATCAGATCGACAAAGACATTGCCGATCCACCAGTGCAGCAGGATGTGAGTAATCAAGTGCCTCATCTGCACAGACAGATATGTGCAGTATCACTAGCAGTTATGGATCCTGAACGGGGGTTAAGGAGGTAGGAGGAAATCCATTTACATATGTAGATGGAGTCGCAAAGATGGTGCGAGCTGCCCTTGAGAAACATAAGGACAGTGAGCCAGACAAATCCGTGCTTGCTAAAGCCAGAGTAAAACTACCTCACCCAGCAGAATATGCTGGGAAGGCAGATCTCAAAGAATTCGAGAACTTCATCTCAGGAATCCTGAGATGGCTAGGCATGAATAGTTTACTGGGGCTGTCCAGCACAGAACTCCAGCTGAACTATTTGGGAACCCGCCTCAAAGGTGAGGCATTGGAGTGGTACGCTTGAAATATCGAGCGTCATGATTGAGTCATAGTCAATTGGACTCTAGAGAGTGCAATCGCTGGGTTGCAACAGTGATTCCTACACACACTCACGCATAGACATATGTCAAACAAGTTCAACACAATTGTGCAAGGGACTAAAACCGTTCAGGAGTTACTCAACGACATTACAAAGTACGCAGCGTGGATGATACATCCACCCGATGAATATATGATCCGCAAGCGGTTTGTAGCAGCGCTTCGAGAAGCACTGCATCATGAAGTCCTAAAACTGGGCTACACGACAGAATTCAGTTCAATCACTAAATTGTATGAGGCCGCAAAAGCTGTAGAGGATGTGTCCCAAGTCACTCCTGCTGCGGTGCCCGTGTTGGGGCTAGGGGTCCCCTTTTACTATGGCAGGAGACTGGTTGGACTAGCACACTAATTCGCTCATGGTAGTGACATACAGAGATTTATTAATAATTAAGCTCTAGATGTAACTACAGTATTGGCACATCCTTACCGATAGTATACCATAGCTAATCTATAATCACATCTCCAAAGACATGTACATGGATTTACCCCCTGTATAGCATCCATCTGATATTGGATCATGCAAGACGGAGTCTAGCAGCGCTCACACGCTGCAAGCAAAGCCTAGGTCGACAAATAGTTGAAGTCAGGCTGTTGCAAGCTCATCCCAAGTTCCCAATACAGGGAGCCGTCCTACAGTAAAGCAGACAACATATCGTCCACCTAATGCTTGACCTCAAGCAGAGAGGAGACTGAGTGTACCCCAAACAGGGGTACAAGCTACACAAAGAGCTGGAGCAGGAGCTCCCACCACTTCTCACCCTCCACAACAACCTCCTGGAGGTTCAGGAGGTCAAGGCATAGCACAGAGCTAACATGCTATGAGTGTGGACAAGTTGGGCATATCAAGCCCAATTCCCCACAGTGGAAGAACAAACTGCGCATAGCAGGTGCATGGTTAGAGGAAGTGGTTGAGCACTCAGGGAATGCTCAAGAAGGGGAGGAGGAGCCACAAAGCGGCAAATTAGATGAGCGAATGGACGTCCAGGATGACTATGAGAGCGAAATCGGCAAACTAGTCACTGATTACCAGTCAGAACTCATGCCCTATTAATGGGATGATGACAACGATATGAGAATGCAAAGCTCGTATCGAGCGGACAGAGTACGTCCACTAGGAGGATCGTATGAAGAAAGGCAGTGCATATATGCAGCACAGAAACCAACTACCACAATTAGTGGCGGTTTAAGTCGAAACAACAACTTCTGTATCCATGTGGGAGTCATAGATAGGACCATTGAGCCTATCTATAATCATCGGTTCAGACCATGTGATAAGACGCACCCCAAACAGGCGTATATAGACAACCAGACAATCTCCAGGTATTGGGAGATTGGTGGAGTCAGAGCCCACTGTCTATTAGACAGTGGGTGTGAGGGAGTAATGCTCTCTCCAGAAGTCATACGTGCCGTAGGCATCAAAATGTTTGAACTCAAATGTCCCATTGGTCTACAGCTATCATGTGTCGGCAGTAAGTTGACCATCAACTATGGAATGCACACCAATATCCACTTTGGTGAGCACAATATCGAGGAATACTTCAATATAGCAAACATAGATTACTATGAAGCAATGCTAGGAACACCATTCCTATGTAAACTGGGGATATCCCTTGACTTTAGAGGCGAGGGATGCATTCATATGGGAAAGGAAGTAATTCCAAACCATGCAAATGCCTGGGAAGTGCAGCTGGACTACCAGGATCTGGCTGAATGCAGGACTTGAATTGCAAGCCCTAAACCCAAACCAGCGAGCCACAACCCGTGACTCACAAATGGCTCCTCATTGCAAGTGGAGCCTTCTACGAGCTTGCCAGACGAGAGGCGAGACAAGGGAAAACAAAAGGAAAAGCAACAAAAGATTGATGTTGGTCTACTCGACCAACGTACCAATGAAATATCAATGGTATTACTGGCACCAATCAACTGGTATTCATGGCTGATGACTTTCCCAAACTAAGGGAAAGATGGGAGCGAGAGTTTGCAGACCTCTTCGGAGGTGTGCTGTTAGAACTTCCTCCTTGGAGGGAGATCAACCACAAAATTAAGTTCATGGATGAAACTAAACAGTTTCATTATCACTTACCGAAGTGCCCAGAAGCACTTCAAATGAACTGATGGACAAAGTCAACCAGTAGACCACTGCTGGTTGGTGAGTAGCAGCATCAGTACATTCTGCAGCACCAGCGCTATGCATTCCAAAGAAAAATAGAAAGCTCAGAACAGCGAAAGACCTATGTCTATGCAATGACAACACAGTGAAGGATATTACGCCCTTCCCAGAGCAGGATATGATCTGGCATGACATAGCTCGTGCCATGTACCAATCCAAGCTTGACATGTCCAACGTGTACAAACAAATATGTGTAGTTGAGGAGGATGTCGATAAGACAGCCTTCGCGACCATATTCAGCACGTTCAAAAGCTGGGTTATGCAGATTGGCAATTGTAACCTGCCATCTACATTTCAATGTCTCATGACATTGATTTTTCGTAACCAAATTGGTCGATCAGTCCACATATACTTGGATGATATATTCATCCATTCGAGCTCAATTGAAGAGCACGAAAAACACCTTAGAAAGGTGTTTGAAATATTATGTGAGGCACATTTGTTCCTCAGTGGAAACCAATCCAAGATGGATTTGTATTCACCTCGCATGGAATGTCTTGGTCACATAATAGATGACAAGGGCATACATGCCAACGTGGATAAAATGGAGAAGGTTTGAGGTTGGAGAAGACCTCGAACATTTAACGATGTCCAACGATTTCTAGGACTTGTTCAGTATCTGGCACCATATATGCCAGATTTGATGGCATATACAACTCCCTTATCAGCAAGTGCACGCAATAATAGGACGTTTCAATGGACACCCTTGATGGATAAGTGTTTTGAATCCATCAAAGCACTAGTGTGTAAGGCTCCAATATTGAAGCCTATAAATCATGCTAGCTCAGAACCCATGTGGGTCGTGACCGACAGTTCCAAATCTGGAGTCGGGGCAGTTTACGGACAAGGTCCGGACTGGACGACTTGTCATCCAGCAGGATTTCTATCAAAGAAGTTCAGTCCCACGCAACAGCGTTACAAAACACATGAGCATGAGACAATTGCTATCCTTGAAGCACTTATGAAGTGGAAGGATAAGCTGCTAGGTCGCCAGTTCCACTGTGATGGATAACAAAGGTCTCGAATACTTCAAGACACAACAGCATCTGTCCAACAGACAGGTGCGCTGGTGGGAATTTCTCTCCAGATTCAACTATACCACGGTACATGTACCAGGGGTGGAGAACAAAGTAGCTGACTGTCTGTCGCGCTACTACAAGAATGACAAGCAGGGTGAACATCACCCAGCAGAAGAATATGTTGACGCAGATGCGTGGCTAGACCCAGAAGGAGAATTTCTCCCAACAGATAGATTTGTAGAAATACGAATGGCTGCAGCGCAATGGTTGCAACGATTACAAGATGCGACAGAGCAGCATGTCATAGACGTGCAGCGGATGAAGCAAGCAGGGGAAGAACCTCCCACACAAGTGGAAGGTGATGAGGAGGACAATGTACTAGCTACAATGTTGGGTGCAGACTCAGAGAGTCTATGCTCACATGTAGAACGTGAGTTTGACCTAAAACAAGCCGTAGCCAATGGCTACGGAACAGATCCAATACTCAAGAAAGTGTTGGCAAATCCTGAGGCTCACCCTCGATTTGGGGTGAGAAACAGACTGGTTTGGACAAAGAACCAGTTCAAGAAAGATGTAGTGTGTCTTCCCCGGGAAGTTTTTTCCAAGGGGAGGAGAATGGTCGAGATAATCATCGATCATGCACATAGAGTAGTTGGCCACTTTGGGCAATTCAAAACCGACAAGTACATCAGGCAATCGTACTGGTGGTCGGGAACAGCAGCCAACATAGAGTCGTTCTGTGGATCCTGTGCAGCCTGTCAGGCTGCAAAGAAGGACAATAGACGACCAGCAGGGTTATTGCATACCCTGCCAATACCTGATAGACCGTGGCAGTCTATTGGAATGTCCATTGCTAGAATCGAAGGGTCACGACTATTTACTGGTTGTGATTGACAGACTCACATCCATGGTGCATCTAGTCCCAACTATGATGAGAGTGACTGCATGACAAGTCACATGGTTATACCTCAAAGAGGTAGTACACCTGCATGGAGTACCTGAGTCAATTGTTTTGGATCGCGACTCCAAATTCACCTCCATATTTGGGAGGGAATTGCAGTGTATAATGGGCATGAAACTGCTCATGTACACAGTATTCCACCTGCAGACGGATGGAGCAATAGAATGAGCAAATCATTCTGTAGGTCAAATACTCCGCACTGTAGTGCAGAGTGATCAGAAGGATTGGGCCGAGAAATGCCCAATGGTAGAATTCACATTGAACAGTTCAGTCAGCGCGACCACAGGATACGCACCATTTGAACTGAATGGTGGATACTTGCCCCGTATTGGGCAAGTACCATCAGTGGATACTACCTTTAGAGGAGTACAGCAGTTCACACAACAAGCATTGTGGAACCTAATTGATGCTCACGATGCAATCATTGCGAGTTGAGTACAGCAGACAGATACTGTGAATATCAGATGCCATCAGGGAATGATGTACGAGGTTGGACAGCTAGTATATCTGTCTACAAAGAACTTATCCTTACCTAAAGGATGGGCAAAGAAACTAGTGCCTAATTATATTGGGCCATATCAAATTGTCAAGGTGGACAATGCCACCTCCAACGTGAAACTTGAGTTACCTCCAGAGCTCATGGTTCAGAGGATATTTCCAAAGTTTCATGCGAGTCTAATCAGACTGCACATACCTAATGATGACAAGTGTAAGAGCCTTACTGTTTCACACTAACAGACTGAGCCAATAATTGTATTGGTGTCTGCGACGGTGTGGTTTACAAGTAAAAAGGTATCTTATGTAATCTACTTGTGGACAACTGTATAGTTGTCCACTATCTACAGGCGCCCCTTGTGGGCGGCTTATATAATACAAACCCCATAAGTCACTCTGGTGACTTATATGTCCTAAATAGTAGCATATATGCTACTGTAAGAATCTACATTCTTACACCCTTCCCACAGACCAAACCTCAGGCAGGTTTGGAAACCGTTATGCTGATGGCGGATCAGCATATATAGGTGCAGGCACAGTCGATGACGACTGCGCGGCTACTTCGACGGTGTTGTCGTAGTACAAGGAGTCGGCTGGGTCGACCTCCATAGTAGTATCATCCACTGTGGTAGCGGATGCTGGGTCAGTGGCAGATGGGGCAGATGGTTCTGTCATCGGCATGTGCGTATGTGCCTTCGAGCAGGGTGGCCCTCCACTGCATCCATCCAAGGATGAATCATCATCCAAAGTTGATGTTGCTCCCCAGAAGCCTGGGGGGCGAGGGGTCATGGGTATATGAAGGCCAGTGAATGTCCGGCCTTCGCAAGTGTTGAGGACCCTCTGTGCGGTCTCGTTGTAGCAGACCTTGCTCTGCTTACGGAAAAAATAGGGCTCAATGTTGACGTGAGCCCTACCGGGATCTACCCCCACGTGGTTTCCTAGCCATTTGGCTAGTTCCTCGAGAGTCGTACTCTCGTGGGGGCATTTCCACTCAAACACCTTATCGACACTGGTGGACAGCAGCGCTGATAGATCTTGCCGCCAGTTTGATCTGGCAAGATCAGCCCACTGGCCATGGACGGTGAAGAGCTCCATTAGCTTTTGAAGAAAGACCAGGCTGTCTTTCTTTGGCTTAATTAGTTTAAGCCATACCCATACGTCAACATCCTCCAGTTGGAGGGTGTTGTCGCCGTTCCCATGAATGGCGGGTGATACTCCCTCCGGGGAGTACTCAATCGTGCGCAATGCATCCCTAAGATTGAGAGGCATATCATGCGCGATCTCAAACGCTGGTGTTCAAGTAGCGAGTCGCTGCTTGCAATCAGCACCCTTAATGATAGCGTGCTGCCTGGTGCTGCGTGACAGGGCAAATGTCGCGCACGCAAGCGTGAGCTGCTTAACAAATTTTGGGTCGTTGAGCTGGCACGTGTCGAACCACACAGTGGGTTGACAACTGGTGTGCACCGCAGTGGGGTGTGGTGCCTTGCCCAATGGGTGGGGTAAGAATCCCATCTGTGTTGCAGGTGGGTTGCCTATGACGGGGGCAATGCGAGCATGCAGCGATGCTGGGTACGGCGCCACCAGTGTTCGCTGTTTGGATGCAGTCTTGTGACCAGATCAGGTGGGTCCTCCCAGTGAGGCTCCAGTTGTGGTCGTAGACAGACTCACTGAGTCCATCATCAAATCTGGCAACGAGGTCAGATCGATTATAGTCAGTGCTGATTGCGCTGACTTCATGGCAGATATTTTATCTGCCATTTTGCAATTAATCTGCCGCTCTTTATCAAGGGCGGTGCATAGCATGTCGAGATCTGAGTTGAGCTCACGTATATCCTCCTTATAGGAGGATATTGCATCCTTAACAAAAGGACACGCCATCTCGGCAAGCAACGGTGGCCAGGCCACTTTTAATGCGTGTTCGATGTTGTGCATTCGGGGGTCAATGAGCTGCAGTTTTGCGGCTTGCAGCAAATGCTGCGCATACACGTTGCACTCCGGACAGGAGTTGCAGTGGATGATGGCGATGGTGTCCTTGACGCTGTGCACAGTCCAGCGTTGCTCCTTTTGGAGCATCACGAATTACTCAGAGGCACTAGGTAGTGCCTCTGCTGAGTGGTGCATTTGGGATGCTTCGGCATCCATGGATACTAGTTCGTGTGACACTCGCACTGGTGCGAGTGTGGTAGTGAGTGGCAAAAAACCTTGAAGCGGCTCGTCGCTTAAAATCAGAGCGAGCGCACCTGATGTGTCACATGACTAATTTCACGTGATGCCGTCACGTCACGCAAATCGTCGACACAAATCATGTTCGTTTCGAGTCCTTTTTATTAAGGACTCCTTGTCATCTTTCTCATGCCTTATGAGGCATGACTAGGAAGCTCTAGTGGCTTCCTAACTCCCCTTAGTTCTAGATAAACATCTAGCACTTCTAACTCTCTGCATGCAGAGAGTGGTTCCCAGGTGACATCTCCCAATGTCCATCTTACTTGTAACTCCAGCTTGGAGTTACTAGTCCAGCGATGAGCCAGGATCTCATCTACGGACCATTCTGGTTCATCTTCTTTCCCAAAGTCGTACATATGATTCACGTCATGACGAGGAAATCATTCGTTGTCATTGGGTATATGTGGTCTAATTAGACTCACATGAAACTTTGGTAGTATCCTCCGAGCTGTGGGCTCTGGGGGTAACTCAAGTTTCACCATAGAACTGGAATTATCCACTTCTATAACTGAGTATGGCCCAATATAATTGGGTACCAATTTCTTTGCCTGTCCCTTAGGTAAGGATAGGTTCTTTGTAGACAGATATACTAGCTGTCCAACTTTGTATGTCATTCCTTGATGGCGTCTGGTATTAGCAGTGTCTGTCTGGTGTACTCGGCTTGCGATGATTGCATCGTGAGCAGCAATTAAGTTCAACAATGCTTGTTGTGCGAACTGCAGCACTCCTCTAAATGTAGTATCCACTGATAGCACCTGCCCAATACGAGGCAAGTATCCGCTGTTCAATTCAAACGGTGCATATCCTGTGGTCGTGCTGACTGAGCTGTTCAGTGCGAACTCTACCATTGGGCATTTCTCAGCCCAATCCTTCTGATCACTCTGCACTACCGTGCGGAGTATTTGCCCTACAGAACGATTTGCTCATTCTGTCACTCCATCTGTCTGTGGGTGGAATGCTGTGGACATGAGCAGCTTTGTGCCCATTATACGCTGCAATTCCCTCCAGAATATGGAGGTGAATTTGGAGTCACGATCCAAGATTATCAAGTCAGGTACTCCATGCAACCGTACTACCTCTTTGAGGTATAACCATGCGACTTGTCGCGCAGTCACTCTCGTCGTAGTTGGGACTAGATGCACCATGGATGTGAGTCTGTCAATCACGACCAGTAAATAGTTGTGACCCTTCGATTCTGGCAATGGACCAACAAAGTCCATTCCAATAGACTGCCATGGTCTATCAGGTATCGGCAGGGTATGCAATAACCCTGCTGGTCGTCTATTGTCCTTTTTTGCAGCCTGACAGGCTGCACAGGATCCACAGAATGACTCTATGTCGGCTGCCATTCTCGACCACCAGTACGATCGCCTGATGTACTTGTCGGTTTTGAATTGCCCAAAGTGGCCAACTACTCTATGTGCATGATTGATGATTATCTCGACCATTCTCCTCCCCTTGGAAACAACTTCCTGGGGAATACACACTACATCTTTCTTGAACTGGTTCTTTGTCCAAACTAGTCTGTTTCTCACCCCAAATCGAGGGTGAGCCTCAGGATTTGCCAACACTTTCTTGAGTATTGGATCTGTTCCGTAGCCATTGGCTATGGCTCGTTTTAGGTCAAACTCACATTCTACACATGAGCGTAGACTCTCTGAGTCTGCACCTGACGTTGTAGCTAGTACATTGTCCTCCTCATCACCTTCCACTTGTGTGGGAGGTTCTTCCCCTGCTTGCTTCATCCACTGCACGTCTATGACATGCTGCTCTGTTGCATCTTGTAATCGTTGCAACTGTTGCGCTGCGGCCATTTGTATTTCTACGAATCTATCTATCCATTGGGAGAAATTCTCCTTCTGGGTCTAGCTGCGCATCTGCATCGACATATTCTTCTGCTGGGTGATGTTCATCCTGCTTGTCATTCTCATAGTAGCGCGACAGACAGTCAGCTACTTTGTTCTCCACCCCTGGTACATGTACCGTGGTATAGTTGAATCTGGAGAGAAATTCCCACCAGCGCACCTGTCTGTTGGACAGATGCTGTTGTGTCTTGAAGTATTAGAGACCTTTGTTATCCATCACCAGTGTGAACTGGCGACCTAGCAGCTTATCCTTCCACTTCATAAGTGCTTCAAGGATAGCAATTGTCTCATGCTCATGTGTTTTGTAACGCTGTTGCGGGGGACTGAACTTCTTTGATAGAAATCCTGCTGGACGACAAGTCGTCCAGTCCAGACCTTGTCCATAAACTGCCCCGACTCCAGATTTGGAACTGTCGGTCACGACCCAAATGGGTTCTGAGCTAGCATGATTTATAGGCTTCAATATTGGAGCCTTACACACTAGTGCTTTGATGGATTCAAAACACTTATCCATCAAGGGTGTCCATTGAAACGTCCTATTATTGCGTGCACTTGCTGATAAGGGAGTTGTATATGCCATCAAATCTGGCATATATGGTGCCAGATACTGAACAAGTCCTAGAAATCGTTGGACATCGTTAAATGTTCGAGGTCTTCTCCAACCTCAAACCTTCTCCATTTTATCTGCATTGGCATGTATGCCCTTGTCATATATTCTGTGACCAAGGCACTCCATACAATGCGAATACAAATCGATCTTGGATCGATTTCTGCTGAGAAACAAATGTGCCTCACATAAAATATCAAACACCTGTCGAAGGTGTTTTTTGTGCTCTTCTATAGAGCTTGAATAGATAAATATATTGTCCAAGTATACGTGGACTGATCAACCAATTTGGTTACGAAAAATCAACGTCATGAGACGTTGAAATGTAGACGGCGCATTACAGTCGCCAATCTGCATAACCCGGCTTTTGAATGTACCGAATATAGTCGCAAAGGCCATCTTGTCGACATCCTTCTCGACTACGCATATTTGTTCATATGCATCAGACATGTCAAGCTTGGATCGATACATAGCATGAGCTATGTCATGCCGAATCGTATCCTGGTCTGGGAAGGGCGTAATGTCCTTCACCGTGTTGTCATTGCATAGACATAAGTTTATCGCTGTTCTGAGCTTTCCATTTTTCTTCGGAATGCATAGTGCTGGCGCTGCAGAACGTACTGACGCTGCTACCCACCAACCAGTGGTGGTATACTGGTCGACTTTGTCAATCAGTTCATTTCGAAGTGCTTCTGGGCACTTCGGTAGTTGATAATGAAACTGTTTGGTTTCATCCACGAACTTAATTTCGTGGTTAATCTCCCTCCATGGAGGAAGTTCTAACGGCACACCTCCAAAGAGGTCTGCGTACTCTAGCTCCCATCTTTCCCTGAGTTTGGGAAAGTCCTCAGCCGTCAATAACGGTTGTTTGGAGCCAGTACCTCCTTCGGCAATCTCATCAGTACATTGGTCAATTGGACCAACGTCAATGTTTTTCTGGTTTTCCTTCCGTTTTCCTTTGTCTCGCCTCCCATCTGGCAAGCCCGTTGGTGGCTCCACATATAATGAAGAGCCACTTGCAATTCATGGTTTGTGGCTTGCTAGGTTGGGCTTAAGACTCGTGATTTGAGTCTTATGTTCAGCCCGGTTTTTAATGTCCAGCTGTTCTTCCCAGGCATTCACATGGTTCAGAATTGCTTTCTTTCCCATGCGGATGCATCCCTCGCCTTTAAAGTCAAGGGATATCCCTAATTTACATAGGAATGGTGTTCCCAGTATTGCATCGTAATAATCTACGTTCGCGATATCGAAGTATTCCTTGATATTACGCTCACTAAAATGAATGTTGGTGTGCATTCCATAGTTGATGGTTGACTTACTGCCGACACACGCTAACTGTAGACCAATTGGATGTTCAAGTTTGAACGTCTTAATGCCTACTGCTCATATAAAATCTGGAGAGAGCATAACTCCCTCACACCTGCTGTCTAATAGACAGTGGGCTCTGACTCCACCAATCTCCCAATACCTGGAGATTGTTTGGTTGTCTATACATGCCCATTTGGGGTGCGTCTTATCACACAGTCTGAACCGGTGATAATAGATGGGTTCAATGGTCCTGTCTATGACTCCCGCATGTGTACGGAAGTCATTGTTTCGGCTTAAACCATCACTGATTGTGATAGTTGGTGTCTGCGCCGCATATATGCGCCACCTTACTTCATACAATCCCTCTAGCGGATGTACTCCGTCCACTCGATACGAGCTTTGTGTTCTCGTATCGTCATCATTATCCCATTGATAGGGCATAATTTCCAACTGGTAATCAGCGACTAGTTCGCTGATTTCACTCTCAGGGTCATCTTGGACGTCCATTCGCTCATCTAGTTCGCCACTTGGTGGCTCCTCCTCCCCCTCCCTTTCTTGAGTATTCAACCACTTCTTCCAACCGTGCACCTGCTATGTGCGGTTTGTTATTCCATTGCAGGCAATTCAGCTTGATATGCCCGACCTGTCCACACTCATAGCACGTTATCTCTGTGCTACATCCTTGACCCCCTGAACCTCCAGAAGGTTTTTGCGAAGGATGTGAAGTGACGATCGCTCCAGCTCTTTGCATAGCCTGTACCCCTGCTTGGGGTATACTCGGCCTCGTTTTGGCTTGGTCAAGTGTTAGGCGGATGATATATCATCTGCTTCGCAGTAGGACGGCTTCCTGTGTTGGGAGCTCTGGACGAGCTTGGCCCAGCCTGATTTCGACTAATTGTCGACGTTGGCTTTGCCTGCGGCACATGTGCACTGCTAGATTCTGTTCTTCACGACCCAATGTCATATTGAGATGCATCCTCTACCGCCTTTGCGGCTTCATATAATTCAGTTATTGCACTGAATTCTGTCGTATATCCTAATTTTAAGACTTCATGACGCAGTGCTTCTCTAAGCGCTGCTACAAACCGTTTGCCGATCATATACTCATCTAGTGGATGTATCATCCGTGCCATGTACTTCGTAATATCATTCAGTAATTCCTGAACGGTTCTGGTCCCTTGCACAATTGTATCGAACTTATTCAATGCATGCCTGTGCGTGAGTGCATGAAGGAATCACTGTTGTAACCCAGCGATTGCACTTTCCAGGGTCCAGTCAATTACAACTCGATCATGACACTCAATATTTCGAGTGTACCACTCCAATGCTTTGCCCTTGAGGCGCGTGCCTAAATAATTTAAATTGGAGTTCCGTGCTGGATGGTCCCAATAGACTATTCATGCCTAACCATCTCAGGATCCCTGAGATGAAGTTCTCGAATTCTTTGAGATCCGCTTTCCCAGCATATTCTGCTGGGTGAGGGAGTTTTACTTCGGCTTTGGCAAGCACGGATTTGTCTGGCTTGCTGTCCTTGTGTTTCTCAAGGGCAGCTTGCACCATCTTTGCGACTCCATCTACATATGCAGATGGATTTCCTCCTGCCTCCTGAATCCTTCGTTCAGGATCTGTGACTGCCAGTGATACCGCACGCGGTATCGCTTGTATCTGCCTGTGCGGCCAGGGAACGTGAGTATTCACGTCCTACTGCACTGGTGGATTGACGATGTCTTCATTGATCTGATACAACGGTCGACATTTGTCAGCCGTTAGAAACGCATCCCTCAGTCTATAGCTGCTACTGAGGGCGGATCGAGCTACTCTCGTGGACTCGATTAGTTTATCGAAGGCCTCACCTTCGATCCCCACAGTATATGCTTCTCTGACTAATTTATCCATGTGTTTAGCATGGACCTCTAGCGCATGGTGCTTCCGTTGCGCTGCTTTTTGTTTGATCCTATCCCAGTGATCGAACACGCGTTCAAGACTAACATGAATGCTAGTCGTGGTACTGACACTATCAGCATCAGACTTCATCATCTCCCACAGTGACTGTTGGGTCACTGCTTTGAGCACTTCTTGCTCATTATAAGTTTTTTTTTGATCTGAGAATTCCTTCACAGATATTTTCTCTATCACAAGCCTCTAGCTCACGATCTGTCTCTTCCTCAGTACTCTGGCGCGTACTACCGCTGTCTTGCTCTATTGTAACACTAGGTTCTTGAGGACCAATCCTAGTGCTCGGTCCAGACGGAGATGGCATCCTCTGTCTGTCTCGCTTCCTGCGAGCCTTTTCTGCCTCACGGTCTACTTCATGATCCCTATTGGGATTGTTGCCATGCTCGGGGGCCTTTCCTCACAAAGGTCCCTGTATTTCCTCCTCCAAGGACTGTATTAACAGTTCCATACCATCTCCTAATGCTTGTAGTTGGTTCGCGGCTTCATCCGCTGCACGAGCTGCCTCAGCCGCTTGTTGGCTCACTTCCCGCATAGTGCCTACGTTTTTACGACTCTCTTTGAGGGCCGTAATCATCCAGGCAATATGTCCAGTTGTACATTCGTATCGCCAGGTTTCTTCATCCCGGCGTGCCAACCCCTGCCCTATCGTCCCTGTTTGGGACAGTGAACTTTGCAATTTGTCATGTTCTTGGACATGTGGGAGCTGTGACATTTGCAACCCTGGCGAATTGTCCGTGTTGCTCATCGGCAGCTCTCTCGACTCATCGAGAGACGATCGTAACTTCAACCTAGTCGAAGTTTTCTTCTTTCTCTTAATGGGCGATCTCTTGTCCATTTCTGATTCCTCCAGTGCGGATCTTCTTGAATCTGCCAATAGTCACTTTCGACTCCTAGAGTTGGAAACTAGGGGTGTCATAGCTTTACGAGGACTAGTTTCCCTCATCGGTGTTCCCGTTTGCCTGTCCATGTTGTGGGCAGACTCAGTTCTCCTGTCTGGGCCCTTGGTTGCGGCTCCAGACATATCTGGATCCTCTCCGGATCTAGACATTTGGCTTTGATTCCTTATCGACACCATAGATCTACAATCTATCAGCCACACTATGGCATTCTTCTATTGAATTTAGAAGAATAAACAGCAAACGTCTGTTTACTGTTTCCAAAGATTCCGGCGAGTGTTAAACTTGTCGGTTTCTGGGTAACCAAAGATCGGTTGATCTTTTCTTTATCGCAGTGCTGCCAATAGGATTGGCAGTCAAAAAAGTGTAAGAGCCTTACTGTTTCACACTAACAGACTGAGCCAATAATTGTATTGGTGTCTGCAACGGTGTGGTTTACAAGTAAAAAAGGTATCTTATGTAATCTATTTGCAGACAACTGTATAGTTGTCCACTATCTACAGGTGCCCCTTGTGGGCGGCTTATATAATACAAACCCCATAAGTCACTCTGGTGACTTATATGTCCTAAATAGTAGCATATATGCTACTGTAAGAATCTACATTCTTACAATGAGTGATTTCCTCATCGTGATGTAGATTACATTTACGACTTTGGGAAAGAAGATGAACCCAAATGGTTCATAGATGAGATACTGGCTCATTGCTGGACTAGAGACTCCAAGTTGGAGTTGCAAGTGCAGTGGACATTGGGAGATGTCACCTGGGAGCCACTCTCTGTATGCAGAGAGTGAGAAGCGCTAGATGCTTATTTAGAGCTGAGGGGGGTTAGGAAGCCGTGAGAGCTTCCTAATCGTGCCCTATAGGCATGATAATGGAAATGAGTGAGTCCTTTAATAAAAAGACTCAACACAAACATACATCATGTCAGCGATTCACACAACGTGATGCAGTCATGTGAATAGGTCACGTGACGCAGTGGTTGCACTCACTTTAAATTCAAGTGACAATTTTATTGCTGCTTCAAGGCTTCTTGCCACCCACTTCCACACCCGCACCAGTGCCAATGTACCAGCAACAGTACACATGGATGGTGAAGCATCCCACCAACACCTCTCAGCAGAGGCACTACCTAGCAATTTGCTATGCTCCAAAAGGAGCAGAGCTGGACTGTGCATGGCATCAAGGACACCATCGCTATCGTACATTGTGACTCCTGCCCCGAGTGCAATTTGTATATGCAGCACTTGCTGCACGCCGCAAAACTGTGGCTTATTGACCCCTGAATGCATGACATTGAATGCGCATTAAAAGTGGCTTGGCCACCTTTACTTGCCAAAATGGCGCATCCTTTTATTAAGAACGCAGTAGCCTCCTACAAGGAGGAGGTACGCAAGCTCCAGTCAGAGCTCGATACACTTTGCACTGCTCTCGATAAGGAGAGACAGACTAATTGTGAAATGGTAGAGAAGTTATCTGCCATGAAGTCGATGCAATCAGCGCCAACTATAATTGATCTGACATCACTGCCAGAGTCAGTGATGGACTCAGCGAGTCCCTCTCTGCCAACTACCGGTGCTTCACCGGTAGGACCAACTCGATCCAGTCACAAGACTGCACCCACGAAGCAAGTGTTAGTGGCACCATACCCTGTGTCGCTTAACACCCACATTGCCCTGCCTGCAACGCAGATGGGATATTTACCCTGCCCATTGGGCAAAGCACCACACCCTAATGCAGTGCACACGAGCCATTGACACACAGAGTGGTTCAACATCTGCCAGCTCAACAACCCTAAGTTTGTTGAGCAGCTTACGCTTGCACGTGTGACACTTGCCATGTCGCACAGCACGCTATCATTAAGCGTGTTGATCGCAAGCAACACCTGGCCACTCGAACACCAGCATTCGAGATTGCTCATGACATGCCTCCCAACCTTAGGAACGCATTACACACAATCGAATACTCCCCAGAGGGAGTATTGCCCACTATTTGTAGGCTTATAGATAACACCCTCCAACTGGAGGAAGTGGATGTATGGGTTTGGCTTAAACTCATTAAGCCAAAGAAAGACAGCCTAGTCTTTCTTCAAAAACTCATGGAACTGTTTACAATTCATGGCCAGTGGACTGACCTTGCCAGTACATGCTAGCAGCAAGGTCTCCCGATGCTATTGTCTACTAGCGTCAAGAAGGCATTTGAATGGAAATGCCCCCATGTGGAGACGTCACTTGACAAGCTAGCCCAGTGGCTAGGTACCTACGCAGGGGTAGATCCCACTAGGGCTCTAGTAAATATAGAGCCCTACTTCATGCACAAGCAGAGCAAGATCTGCTACAATGCTACTGTGCAGAGGGTACTCGACGCCTGCGAAGGCCGGACATATACCAGCCTCCATATACCTACCCCCATGCATCCCCCAGGGTTTTGGGGATCACCTAGCACATCTGACGACAATTCATCACTAGATGGATGAGGCGGAGGGCCTCCTCACTCACATTGCAGAGGACAACCCTATGGAAGTCGACCCCGCCAACTCCCTTTACTACGACAACTCCATTGAAGTAGCTGCGCAGTCTTCCTCAACTGCACCTGCACCCATATATGCTGATCCTCCATCAGCATAAGTTCGCCCAAACCTTCCTGAGGTTTGGTCTGTGGGGAGGATGTAAGAATGTAGAGTCTTACAGTAGCATATATGCTACTAGTTAGAGAATATAAGTCACCAGAGTGACTTATGGGTCAGATTATGTAAAGCCACCCACTAGGGGCACCTGTAGATAGTGGACAGTTAGTTGTCCACAACTAATTATATAAGCAACTTAATCTTACTTGTAACCACACGCATTGCACACACCAATAAAAGTATTGGCTCAGTCTGTTTGTGTGAACTCAACAAGATTCTTACAGACACACATCGTTTTGGGAGGGGCACCTGGACCAGACCAGCCTCTGGCTGACCTGTTCCTGTCACACATGTCATATACAAATCATCTCTTGATAGACACTACTACATTCCCCTTGCCTTCAGGCTCTCACTGACACGCTATGGCTGTCCTATCATTCTATGTGAGCCAAAGCATGTGCTATCATCTTCTGTCTATCATCAATTGGATAGTTTCATGTACAATGAAAGAGCAATCACCAGTATCTGTTCCAGCTTCTTCTTCTTGATCATCTAACCCTGTACTCTCTGGATCTTTTTTAGTGTTTGATGGATCATATTCTATTATGAAAGGCGGCTTACCATCCTCATATGATTGTATATTGGTCTGTGAAATTTTGACATCTTCATAATCCAAGTGGTTCAATACTAACCATTTCAATGCAGCAGTCACCAGTCATCTTTTGCCATCGTACTAGCAATGGAGTCTGTTTGAGTAATTCTTCTGTGGGTTTGGCTGGCCCTGTATATACAAATGCCATTATCTGGTCCATTTCTTCCCGATGTGGTGGCAGAATATCATATACTTTTGGTGTGAGATATTAAATCTATCAAAGGTAATCTGAGTGATAATTGCTGTATAGGCACTGATTTAACACAATATTCCTCTGTCATGAATGGGTATAAGTGATACCATCAGTATATATAGCATTCACAACTGTGTCAGAGTATTTTTGACATTGTGCCCTTTTGGGACAGTTCATGGAGCACTCATTATTGTGGGCATGTATGGTTCATGACATCCTCACCTGGTTTAAATTTAGATGTAAGAGTTTTCTGTTTAACATAGTCAACAAATGTATACTGATGACATGCAGATACAGAATGTGAACCAGGGGGGGTGAATCTTGATAATTCAGAAGATAAAATAAATCTAGTTTTTACCTCACATTGATCAAGCTGAGGGATATGCTTATCAGGCAGCCCTCCTCCTACTATGGAACACCCATGATTATTATACCGAATGTTTTTGAGATCAGCATTCAGAAGTTGCATATGGAATGCTTGCCCATATTGATGTTGACCAATTGTCCAAGTAGAGATCCCAGCTCTCAATAATGTATTTATAGATGCACAGCTATATTGAATCAAGTGTTCCACGGTGCGCTGTGCACTACTATGCTAGCGATGCAAGAAAGCTACTCTCTGTAAATGATGTAAATAAGCTTCTCTGAAATCATGTGAAAGCATACATGGTCTGTGTAATAAAAGCTTACATGTGACACCAATTCCAGAGGTTGAATACTCAATAATTGTATAGTCATCCAATGGTTGTATTTTTGCAAGTACTGTTGAAAGTGGACGCTT
>MU134344.1:0-98302 GCA_015039355.1 Ramaria rubella
ACTGTGAAACTTGAGTTACCTCCAGAGCTCACGGCTAGGAGGATACTACCAAAGTTTCATGCGAGTCTAATCAGACCACATATACCCAATGACAACAAATTATTTCCTCCTCGTGACCCAAATTATATGTATGACTTTGGGAAGGAGGACGAGCCAGAATGGTTCGTAGATGAGATTCTGGCTCATCGCTGAAATAAGGTGGACATTAGCAGATGTCACCTAAGAACCACTCTCTCCATGCAGAGAGTTAGAAGTGCTAGATGCTTATCTAGAGCTAAGGGGTGTTAGGAAGCCGCAAGAGCTTCCTAATCGTGCCTCATAGGCACAAGAAAGATGACAGTTGAGTCCTTAATAAAAGGACTCGACATGAACACAGTTTGTGTCGGCAATTTGTGTGATGTGATGTCATCACGTGACATTACGGGTGTGTGTGCCTTGAATTTAAGCGACGATTTTATCGCCACTTAAAGGCTCTTTGCCATCCACTTCCACACTCGCACCAGTGCAAGTGTATCAGCGAGATTACCCATGAACGCTGAAGTGTCACATATACCTCATTCAGCAGAGGCACTCCCTAGTGCCTCTGAACAATTCGCTACTCCAAAAGGAGCAAAGCTGGACGGTGCATGGTGTCAAGGACACCATTGCAATTGTCCATTACGACTCCTGCCAGGAGTGCAATGCTTACACGCAGCACTTGCTGCAAGCCGCAAAACTGCAGCTTATTGACCGTCGAATGTGTGACATTGAACACACATTAAAAGTGGCCTGGCCACCATTACTCGCCAAAATGGCGCGTCCTTTTATTAAGGACGCAGTAGCCTCCTACAAGGAGGACATACGTGAGCTCAATTCAGAGCTCGACACACTTTGTGCTGCCCTCAATAAGGAGAGGCAGATTAATCGTGAAATGGCAGATAAAATATCCACCATGAAGTCAACGTCATCAGCACCAACTATAATTGATCTGACATTGCTGCCAGATTCAATGACGGACTCAGTGAGTCCATCTACATCAACTACTGGTGCTTCACTGATAGGACCCAGTCGATCCGGTCGCAAGACCACATCTAAACATAGAACACTGGTGGTGCCCTACCTGGTGTTGCTGCATGCTCATATTGCTCCCGCCATTGGCGACCCACCTGCAATGCAGACAGGATTCTTACCCCACCCTTTGGGCAAAGCACCACATCCCACGGCGGTGCACACAAGTCGTTGACCCACAGAGTGGTTTGACACCTGCCAGCTCAACAATCCAAAATTTGTTGAGCAGCTTACGCTTGCGCATGCAACATTTGCCATGTCATGCAGCACACCATCACCAAGCGTGCTGACCACAAGCAGCAATTAGCGACTCAAACGCTAGCGTTCGAGATTGTGCATGACATGCCCCCCAATCTCAGGGATGTGTTGCACACGATAGAGTACTCCCCAGAGGGAAATCACCCACTGTCCATGGGAATGGAGACAACACCCTCTGTCTAGTGGATGTTGATGTATGGGTATGGCTTAAGTTAATTAAGCCAAAGAAAGACAGCCTGGTCCTTCTACAAAAGTTCACGGACCTGTTTCCAGTCCGTGGCCAGTGGGCTGATCTTGCTGGTTCAATCTGGCAGCAAGATCTCTCGACGCTGTTGTCTACCAGCGTCGAGAAGGCATTCGAATGGAAACACCCTCACAAGAGTACGTCTCTCGATGAGCTAGCCCAATGGCTAGGCACCTATGCGGGTGTAGATCCCGGTAGGGCTCTCATCAATATTGAGCCCTACTTCGTGCGTAAGCAGAGCAAAATCTGCTATAACGAGACCACACAGAGGGTCCTTGACGCTTGCGAAGGCCGGACATTTACCGGCCTTCACATACCCATGACCTGTCGTCCCCCAGGCTTTTGGGGACAACTGTCAACATTGGACAACAATTCGTCACTCGACAGACATGGTGGAGGGCCTCCCCACTCAAAGGCACATATGGATGTGCCGACGTCAGAACCTTCCACCTTGTCTGCTCCCCCGCCTGCACCCACTATTACAGCGGATGACACCACCATGGAAGTCAATCCATCTGACTCCATTTACTATGACAACACTGTCGAAGTAGCCGTGCAGTCGTCATCGACTGCACCTACACCCATATATGCTGATCCTCCATCAGCATAAAATCTCTCAAACCTTCCTGAGGTTTGGTCTGTGGGGAGGATGTAAGAATGTAGATTCTTACAGTAGCATATATGGAGTATATAAGTCACCAGAGTGGCTTATGGGTTGTATTATATAAGCCGCCGACTAGGGGCGCCTGTAGATAGTAGACAACTATACAGTTGTCCACAAGTAATTAGATAAGCAAGATACTTTTACTTGTAACCATGCTACATTGCAGACACCAATACATTATTGGCTCAGTCTGTTTTGTGTGAATAGTAAGATTCTTACATGGAATTATTGGGGTTCTGATGGTCAGGTCTATTCAGAAGGATCAGTGACAAATAATATGTGAAGACTTATCGGAGATGAGCAGGAGGTTTTGGGTACTTGGAAATCAGAATAACCAATGCGGGAGAAGATAGGGTTAACGATAAATGAATATCGAGTAAGGGTTTAGCTTTACAGAAAAGTGAGTGTAATCAAAGAGGGGTTTTCAGAAAGTTGGATATGTCAGGGTTGGAATAATCAGAACAATCAGAATACCAAACAAGGTCGAAAGCCTTATTGTGGGTAGAACTTGGAGTGATGAAGTGTAATCAAAGATATAATGATATAGGGTAGACAAGATATATCAGGTGTGCAGGATATCACGGGTTATATCGAGATAAGGAGATGAAGTAATGAGATATACAAGCTAAAGAAAGCTTTAGCAAAGTAAAGCATATTTAAAGGAACATGTGGGATTCCGAAATCGGAAACGGAAAGATAAGGGTGTGTGATACAGAGTTCCGGAGTCGGAGCGAATACAGAAATCGAGATAAGACGTATGGGGATAATATCAAAATAGAATTGTGACTAAGATTGATAAATGGGGACATGTCATAAATAAGCAGAAAAGGGCTTATTGGGATATGGACAATGTTGGAATAACGCAAGTCGGATCTGGGATCTAACACAGATACAATTCCCATTATTCCAATGTTTCTGCATTCTGATAAGCCCTTCTTCTGCTTATTCCAATATACCTACATTTTATCATTCTTAGTCGCAATCCATTTTTGATCTTATCCTGGTATGTTTTATCTTGATCCCCATATTTGCTCTAATTGCAAGAATTCCATATCACACACCCTTATCTCTTCCATTTCCAATTTCAGAATTCAGCATATTCCTTTAAATGTGCTTCTCCTTACTCAAGCTTTTTCTTTAGCTTGTATATCAACTTGACCCATATTGAGTTTGTATATTAAGTACCTCCTTCTATATCTTAATCCTGTGTATTGTTCAGTGTATATGCTCTTATACAATTGATCATTATATTGATATTCTGAATACTCCAATTCCAAACATCACTCCGAATTCCACTCTTTACAGCTCTTTCGCTGATGTGAGGCAGACATCGAAAATCGATGTGGATTTCTATCTGCTGAAAGAAATTATCATATCTTGACAAATATGAAGTGTTAGATCCTATAAATTAGCGTGTAATGCTCAGAAAAATACAGTCTTTTTCCATATAGATATCTATGTGTATTGTCTCACATCTGAAAATCAGGTTTGGGAAGTGGTTGGGCCTGTTCACCACCTATTTGTGCACCTGTGGGTCTCAAATCCTGGAGTATGGAACTTCAAAAAGTTTAATCCTAACAAAATGTTTTGTTTTACAGCCATTCTTGAGCAAGCTTTCATGGCAGCTAGTTACAGGGCATATTAGGTGTTTTTCTGAATATTTAGACAAGCTTTCTATGGCTGAACATTGTGTGTACAATAAAAGAAATAAGAAATAGGTATTGTACATGGCTTATAGGCATCTACATGAGTTGTATTTTTTCTAATATGCTAGAGGGGGTCACTCACAGCTCACTCGCGACTTGTTTTATACATCAGGAGGCTCTGGAAAATAGATGAAAACCCTAAGTAAAACTCAATCACCATGTATGAAGAGATTCTGCTCACCTTGAGCATTCTGAACAGCGGGTGTGTGCGAGTTACACTGCGACTGACCATAACTGTGGCTGTGAGCTGCTTATGTCGTTGTGAGCAACCACTCCAGTACGGCTGCCTCCTGCCTGGGAATTGCAGCCTTCACCTGGGGTAGTGGATTCACTGCAAGCTGCTGATGACAGTGTGGTGTCAATTGGTGTGTCTGACATCCCTAACCCTTATCCAACGGTTAGTGAGTTGTGAAGCATCCCAGAAACAGAAGGCCTCGCCTCAGACTAGGGACTGGGATTCCCTTCGCACTAAGTTTGCAGCCACCTCTTTTCTTGACAAGCATATTGACATGGTGGTTGATATGGGCCTGCAGCAGATTGGAACGGCATTTGGGTTTGAAGCAATTGACACCACTTTCGTTTATGACAAGCTTTTGCGCAGATGCAAGCAGATTAAGACATTCCTAGTGCAGGGCTTGCATGCCTAACCACTTAGATATATGCACTAGACTAGACAACTAAGTACTATGGAATAGATGTTTTTTGACCCCCTAAATCCAAGTCAGATAATCTTCAAGATCACAATAAGTACTTATGAGTGCACAGCATGGAGAAATAATAGTGATCATATAATATTGTGACAACAGATCAACAATACATGTATGTTACTACTAATGATATTCATTCAATAATACCCCAAGTGGTGCATCCACCCACACACCTTCTCTGCCATGATAGTCCCAAGTGCGTTGTCTATCCAGAACTCAACCTCCAAGAAATCTTTACTATCCATAGCAGCACGAACTTCTGGACCATGGCGGCGTAGGAACGATTTGACATAAGAAAACGCCTCCTCAATTGGGTTGAAGTCTGGAGAGTATCCTGGCAGGTAATACGGCCGCACACCTCTACAGGAGCAAAACAAATCAGCACAATACCAAGCCAAAGAAGGTGTGGCTTACTTGGCTTCACAGAGAGCCTTGACAACAGGCAAAAGGTGAATACTGCAGTTGTCCATGATAAAGACGCTATGTGGCTCTGGCCATGGATTCATATGTTCCAAAAGTTACCTGGTGTAGTCAATAAACTCCTTTCCATCATAACAACCTAGACGCAAGTCAGAAAAAATGATTCCTTTGCCGCAAAGTGCAGGTAGCAAGGAATATCTGTGCACGAAACGATGAGCAATAGATAGTAGTGACACAAGGAAATGACTTATCTTAGACTACAAACAAATCTGGAACTAACTCAAGCACGGTCACCTTTCTTTGCCCAGCCAAAATTCCTATACATTGTGCAGCAATCTATCCTACTCTCGTCAACAAATACCAAGTGATCTGGGGTCTCACTGCCGATTAGATATTGGAAGTGGGTACGGCCAGCAGGATTGTGTTCTGCTGCATCTTTAGAAAGCTAAAGAGATATAATCAGTGAATGGTTAGAATAAAGAAAACTATGGACTTGCCTTTTTCCTTGTCAGCCCAGCCTCTGTCAATGTGTTCCAGATAGTCGACCTGCTGACAATGATGCCTGCATCATCGATGAGGTGCATCTGCAGCTTGTCTAGATAGAGGTCAGGCTTGCCTTCAACAAGCTTGATCAGGTGCTATGTGGCACGTCAGCTACTTGTGTGGTGACATAGTGTCATGGAACGACATACAATGATCTGTTCTGGGTTCATGAGCTTTTTCCGGGGACCAGAGTGTCCAGGTCCTGGTGGGGTGAGTTCTCCTTCATTACACCACAACTGAAGGATTCGTTCCATGACATGACATGAGATGTCAAAATTGACTGAGATCTGGGCTATGGTGAATTTGAGTTTGTATCGTTGATAAATGACACGTTGACGGAGGTCAATAGAGTATCCCTTTCGTTGTCGGAAAGGGTCTGGTACATTGTGCAGCATCCAGAGATGCAAAACCTATAGTCACATGTGAGGTTTATAAGGTAAGTAGACTTACAGACCTGGAGGACTTGTAATAGTTGAAACACAGTGTGGAATAGAAGATTAGTCCCAGAGAAGGGACCCAGGGATTAATTTGAAAATATAAATGATTAGTTACTGCCAAAGGTTACTCCCACTGTCTCCCAGGGAATAAGCCCAGCTGCTTCCCAGACCTCATTTTTAGATGTGTAAAAATCCGCAAAGATATTTATATGGAAAAAAAGGCTGTATTTTTCTGAGCACTACAAGCTAATTTACATGGCATAATACTGTGTATTCATCGATTTCTTTCAGTGGATAGAAATCCGCGTTGATTTTCGATGTCCACCTTACATCAGCAAAACAGCTGTAATAATACTCGCTTTTCCATAAAGCCATACTTCACTCAATATTCATTTATCCTTGCCTCTCATCCATTTCCACATTGATTATTCTGAACTCCAAATATCTGAATTCTTCCACTCATCTGTTAAGTCTTGACTGATCCATCTGTTACTAATCTTCTATACAGACCTGACCATTGTTATCCCAATAATCCCAACCTGTCAAGAAATCTGAAATACCAGGGCACTAGAAATCCAAGAGGGTGCAACCCATAAGTTGAAGCAACACTTGTGTAGATCTGCCTTGGTTCTCTGACTTCCAAAGTCTTCCGATTTTCCAGGCATTTCTGAATATTGTGATATCCAAAACTCCAGTCAAGGAGAATTCCAACCTAGTCCAAGAATTCACTGGTCTCTAACAAGAATATAGAAGCCACACAACAATGTTTAAAAGTATATATCAACAATGATGATATAGAGTGCAACTAGACATGACGTGTATCACAGTATGTTAGATGTAATAAAAGTTATGGCTACATTGAGATAGGCCTGTGGAATAAAATGTGCACATTAAAAGAAAGATATTGTTGTGTAAACATTAAAATGGATGTAAAGCTATTAATTCTGATGTGTGATTGAGATAATGTACATTTAGTCTGCTTGTGTGCAACCTCAATGCATGTGAATGACCCTCTACTAGGGATTTTTTTTAAAACTGGGCTACTATGTGGAGCTTGAGTTAAATTAGGGTATCTTAGGATGTGCAATTTGTAGCCTACAATAACATAAAATAAGTTTTCCTCCTTGTATTTTCTCATGTAATAAATGGACATTTTCCAATCTTATGATAATATCCCCCACAACAAACCACTTTAATAAAGATATTATTTTACCTCAGATCTACACTCCTGATTATATTGTATACTACATAATATCTCTACCATATTTAGACCTAAGATATTCATAACTGTGTTGTGGGGGATATTATCATAAGATTAGAAAATGTCCATTTATTACATGAGAAAATATGGTGTGGATGGAAAAGGTCCATGAATGGCATGGGAAACCAAGGGAGGTCATAGTGACCTCCCCTAAGGAAATGAGCAAATTCCAACAGTTCAAAAATAGACAGGTAGTATTTTTGGACAACATTTTATGTTATTGTAGGCTACAAATTGCACATCCTAAGATACCCTAATCCAACTCCAGCTCCACATAGTCCCCTACTTTTACAAAGTCCCTAGTAGAGGGTCATTCACATGCCTTGAGGTTGCAAACAAGCAGACTAAATGTACATTATCTCAATCACACCCTTGATTTATTGCATCACTCTAAGAACAAGTATATGTCTTCCAACATAACAAGACCAAGAGGAAAAATAGACTACTTAGATAGGCAATATGAACCCTAGTTTTAATTTGTAACAAGCCTACCTTCTGACTTGGAAGAATAAATTCTTTACCCACTTGTGTTGAAATAAAGTGTACATATCCTTCTTCGAACCCCATGAATTCTGCTATATAGATGGGTTTACCTATGTAGTATCCAATTTGCTTCTGTTGTATGCCAAGAAATATGTATGTATCATTTGGAAATTCAGGAAGTTTAAATACTTCCCCTAGACTGTAACATTGTTGAAGATATTTGCCAAAAGGGTAGCATTGACAAATTGTACATTCAGTTGTGTGATACCTGTGTGAATGATTAGGTTCACAAAAATCTACTGAGGGTACTCTTTCAGCCTCCATGCTTCACAACAATATTAGAGACAGTTTATACTTCAATTATTTGTTGCAATAAGACATTTTAAAAACTAGTCCCATATTCCCTACCAACAGTATTGGTAACCATACCCCCTTTTGTCAGGTCTGGTAATTTTATCTAAGAGTAAGGTCAGAGAACAAAATTCTGACCCTGTATGATAACTCTTAAAGAATGGAATTTGTTGTTTTTTCATTGCTTCAAGTTTCCAATCCAATTCCTTCTCCATGTCATCTTTTGTTCCATCATATTCTTCCCACAGAGCCAGTAAAAGTTCACAGAGCTGAACTTTCTGCTCTGGAGTAAGATCACAAAGTCGAGTCATTAAATAGTCCATCCTGTCTATTAATATTAAATCCTAATCCTATCATTCAATTGAGACAAGGTTTTTAAAAACTATTTACATTCTGAACTTTATTTCAAAACAAATGTCACCTGTGAGGGTAAATCATTAAATAAAGGAAATAAAGGTCACCCCCTGTACTGTTTTTGTCAAATACTCCCAGTGTTTCATTCTTAATATCTTCAATGTGACTATCTAAATATATGGCCATATTTTCCTTTGTTAAACCATAGTTTCTTAGCCCATCCTCTAGGAACCCACTGAGGTGATTCCTCTCCTCATCATTTAAATCAATGAGCAACTTTTTGAAATAGTACAGCCTGTTTAAATGTTCCATCCTGTCTACGAATTAAATACCAGTTCCCATTATTCAATTGTGATTGATTAATATTCTGTGACTTCTATTATGTTGATATCCTTAACCTGTTTTGATATACACTTTTGAACTAATAGTTCTCAGCTTATTTTCTAATATATTCCCACATCTTATTTTCAATGTATTTCCATCCTCATCCATAACCTCTAAAAGAGTAAATTGGTGTCCCCTATAATACTTGTAGCCCCTTGCCATTACACAGTATGTAGTATATCTATGTGTGAAACTGAATATCCAAATTTATATGTCCTTAAATTACGGTCTGTTAACTCTTCTAAATCATTACTATACCCACATCACCTTACAGAGGCTAGTGGTGAGTCCCCAGTTCTTATATGGTGGTCAGGCCATCCAAGTTTAATACCTTTATAATTTATGAGGCCCATCTCTTCTGATAATGTAACAGCAGGTACTCTAGGATATAAGAATCCTTTAGGTCCTGGAATTAATGTCTTGTCAGTTTGCTTAGCCTGAAAATTAGTGCTGGATGCAGTTCAATTTGGTTCAGTTCAGTTCATGAACTGAACTGACAATTTGCTGGTTACCAGCTCACAGTTCAGTTCACTGTCAGTTCAGCTCATGAGTCGGTTCAGAACTGGTTCTAAGCCGGTTCTGAACTGGTTCAGATGTTAAAATTAATAATAATTGTATTAACTACTCTAAAAATTAAATACATGTATTTATCTACTCTAACAATTACATGGGTGTGGGTGTGGAAGTGGTAGGGGTGTGGTGGTGGTGGTGTGGTAGTGGAGTGCGGCGGTGGGATGGGGGTCGATGGCAGTGGGGGGCTGCAATGGGGGCCGCTTTGGGGCCATGTGGATGGATGGATGGGGGCAGGGCATGGGGGCTGTGATGGGGTGGCATTGAGGCCACACAAGTGGATGGCGGCATAGGGCTTGGGGGCTGCGATGGGGGCAGGGCACAGGGTGTGGGGCATGGGGGTGGGCATTGGGGCGGTGATGGTGGCGGTGATGGTGTGGGATGGGTGTGGAGTGTGGGGCTTGGGGGCAACAATGGCGGTGGGGCGTGGGGAGTGGGGCATGGTGGCAGCAATGAGGGCGGAGCATTGGGGCAGTGATGGCAGCGGCAATGAGGGCAGCGTGGGGGCCACAATAAGTGTGAGCATGGGGGCTGCAATGGAGGCAGTGCTGGGGCCACAATGGGGGCAGGGTGTTGGGGCCGCATAGGGGCAGGATTGGGGCCACACAGATTGGGGCATGGTGTGGGTGGTGGTGTGTGGTGGTGGGTAGCCTAGGCCAGTGGCAGCGGTGGTGGTGGTGGGGTGGCAATGAAGGGTGGTGGTGGCCACGCAGACATGGCACAGTCACCTGTGACATGTCACGTGGGTGCTGGCTCACAGGCACTTTTGAACCAGTTCAGAACTGGTTCAAGATTGATCTGAGCCAGTCTGGTGATATCGACCGAAACTATAAGAACAACCTCCAGGAGTAGTGGAATGTCACACTAGACACTGGCAGGTGGGAATCCAAAGATATATAGTGCACACAAAGCTACATACATAGATCCATACCTGGCAAGTGGGAATCCAAAGAGAAAAGCCTAGGGCCCCCACTGCTGAAGTAACTGCCTAATGGAGGAATAACTCTGAAATAACCAGCAGTTTGATTACATATGCAAGAGCACACGCTCTTGCGTGTGTAAGCATGCTGACTAATGGGTGTTTAAACATGCTCAAAGCACCGAGAAGAGAATAAGAAAGATAGGGAGAAGAGGAGGGGAAATGAGGAAGAATAGATAAAACTAAGGCATGACACAAGTGCGGATTACCCACAGGTTTTTCGCAGATTCATCCATGGGAAACCTGTGGGTATTGCATCCACAGATTCAGATATCTGTTTCCCACAGATAAGTCATGGGTGCGGGTATGGCCTGTGGGACTCACAGGTATACCTGCAGATATCTGTGCTTCAATACTAAGTAATACTACTTTCAGGTATGTACATACATAGTTGGGATGCATGGAAACTTTCTACTAGCAAGTGTCGCCAAACACGTGGGGTCATGTGACACAGTGTTTGTACAACCATCAACGACAGACACAAGATCTTGCCATGCTTTTCCAGTAAGTCCCACTCTTTTAATCTTCTTGTAATTGAATTTCTCACTTGCTAGATATTCACACTGTCCCCTCTGTGCTGTCCTATCACTCAAGCTCACCGGTGGTCCTACTACAGCAGCTCTGCACTCCACAGGCCAAAATGTCGACCTGCGGCGTAGATGTTGACTGAGCGAGCCTGTGTCATGGACAACGGTGGAGCATCCAGGACTTGTAGGGATGGAACATGGCTCTACCAGATGGAACCTGACCAGCAGAAGACTATGTGTTGTTGACACTGGATAAGATCATCAGGTGGGCTAGGCAAGGGTCAATGTGGCCAACGACTTTTGGTAAGAGCCTTTCTCTTGTCTATTATGATCCATCCTAAAGCCTTCATGTACAAGTGTAGGTCTGGCATGCTGCACTGTTGAAATGATGCATATGGCCGCAGCACGGTATGACCAAGACAGGCTTGGGGTCATCTTTCGCACAAGTCCTCAACAAAGTGATTTCATGATTGTTGCCAGAATGCTGACAAACAAAATGGCACTCACTTTGCGTACAGTGGACAACCAAATGTGAGTGATGTTGCCTCGGTTTTGTGTCACCAGAAGCTCACATTTTTCTTTCAGGTTGGGTGATTTCGATGGTATGGTTTGATGGACTGGGTTTGTTCCGAATTGGCCTGTTTTTGAAAAGAGAGACAGGTGTGAATGAAGTAATATTTTTGGGGAAGCTCGGGATGCTTACTCAATGGCAGCGGAAAGGCACTATCGAAGAAAAATTCATACATCTTGCAATTCAAAAGGTATTGGTCTATGACCCTTTTCTCTTGAAACATATCTCATGTGGACTCGACATCACTATAGTTGGCGATAACGAGTTATTCGCAAAGGGCCCAGGTTAGCCCTGCCCTTCTAAATTCCTCCCAATGGGCTTGCCTCTGGACTGCATGGCTGCTAGCCAGAATCAGGCAGGGCATCCATGTCTAGGCTGAGGAGGTAGTTAGCATATTAGGTACTTACTGTATATATTGTCAATATATATATATAATCATTTTGGTATACCTGCGGGTACCTGCAATCTGCACCCATGGATTCGGATATCCGGGGCCCGGATGCAGGTAGAGCTTCTGGGAACTGAAATACCCACGGGTATACCCGCGGATAATCTGCGGATTCACTCATGTCATGCCTTAGATAAAACTGAAGGGAAAATAAAGGAATGTGGAGTCATAGGGATCTCTTAGGAGTTCCCTTTACATCACCCCCCTTCTAGGGTGTGACGTCCTGACACACTGACACCTACAGGAGGTACAAGTGCCTTTTGACAAAAAATATCGAAATCTGCAACACAGATGCATTGAGGGGTGCCTGGGTGTAGGCGATGGAAATTGGCAATGAGGTCAGGGGCTGCTAGATCTCCCTCAGGGATCCATTCATCATGCTCATACCCAGAACCCTTCCACCTGACCTTGTATTCAAGTTTTCCACGGTGAAGTTGACTGTCCAAGATCTGTTCAACCTCATAGTGTTCATCTTCTCCTACAAGGATTGGGGGTGGTGGTGGTTGGGATTTCCAACCAGGAATGGGGTCTGGGGGAGCTGGGAGGAGTTTGACCACAGGGAAGACAGGGTGTAGGTGACTCATAGATTTGGGAAGTTGAAGGCGATAAGCATGGGAACCAACCTTGTGTTCCACTAGGAAGGGGCCTAAGTTTCAGTGTGACAATTTCTTTGAAGGGTGAGTGGTGCTGATGTCACTTGCATCTAAGAAGACTTTGTCACTGGGAACAAAGGTAGGGGCTGGCTCACGGCAACGATTGTAGTACCGAGCCATGTCTTCTTTGGCCTTTACTAGGGCAGCTCTGGCTTCAGACAGGGAGTCAGCCCTTTGTTGCTTAAACTCATTTACAGCCTCTTTCCTCAATGGTTGCTGGTGAGGTTCAAAGCCCATCCGTGGGTGGCAACCAGAGTCAAGCATAAAGGGAGTCTGTTTGGTGGATGAGTGGACGTGGTTGTTGTACTGGAACTCTGCAAGGGGCAAGAGGTTGTCCCAGTCGTCTTGTCGTTCATTCACAAATAGATGCAGATATTGCTTGAGCTCTTGGTTGACACGTTCTGTTTGTCCATCTGTCTGTGGGTGGTACAAAGTGGAGGCAGCTACCTTGATACCCAGAAGTCTGTATAGTTCATGAGTGAACTCACTGACAAACTGTGTACCTCAGTCTGAAACCACACAGAAGGGGAGGCCATGATGTCTCCAAACATGATCCCTGAAGAGGCGAGAGGCTCCTAAAGCTGTGATGGTGGTCAGGGTAGGAATGAAGTGAGAACGCTTGGATAAGGAATCCACAACAACCATCACTGCATTGTACCTGTGCAAGTCAGGTAGTTCAACAATGAAGTCAACACTGGCTGTTTCCCAGCATTGTTCAGGACTTCCGGAGGGTGTAGCTCTCCAATAGGCATTCAACATCGAGCCTTGGTCCTCAGGCATAGGTCACATGTCTTTGTGTACTGACCAATGTAGCGAGACATGTGAGGCCACCAGTAATTTTGAAGCTCTAATGTCTTCCAATGTCCAGCATGGCCAGCAATATGAGTGTCATGATGTTGGGAGACAATTCGACATCGTAAGTCATACTGATCGGAGACATATACCTTTCCACAGAACAGAAGTGTACCATCCCTCTCACTCCACTCTGATGACTTCACAGACTTCCCAGTAGTCTTGCGAAGCTCTTTGGCAGCACGTGCAACTGACTCCTCTAGCTCTCCCTCCTTGGTGCCATTACAAATGTCCCTCAGGATGTCACATTCTTCACCTGTAAACTCCAGTCCTTCCAGGTCACAGATGACAAAGAGTTCTGGTTGGAGAAGTACCAAGTTACCATTGTCATTTGAGCCGGTGCCATGATCAGGTTGCCATGAGAGTGCATCTGACTTGCCCATTGTCTTGCCAGGACAATGGTATAGATTGAAGTCGAACTGAGACAGATAAAGAGACCAGCAGGCTTGGCAATGATTGAGTTTTTTTGGCTGTGCAGAAATACTCAAGATTTTTGTGGTCTGTCCAGATCTCAATATGATGCCTTGTCCCCTCAAGGAAGTGTTGCCATTCTTCAAGGGCTGGCGAGCATCTCCTTGTCATGGATCTCATAGTTGCGTTCAATGGGACTGAGACTCTTGGAGAAGAAGACTATGGGGTGCCATTTGTTATCGACCTTTGACTGTTGGGAAAGAACAGCACCAGTTGCAAAATCAGAGCTATCTGCTTCAACACGATATGGGAGGTCGTCATCTGGAAATGCAAGGATGGGTGCAGATGTTACCAATCTCTTTATTGTGTCAAAGGCAGCCTGCTGTGAGGGTCACCATGTCCAAGGAGTGTCTTTGCAAAGCAGGTCAAACATTGGGTGTGCATGGTGTGAGAATCTCTCAATAAATCACCGGTAGAAGTTGGCAGAACCAAGGAATGACTGCACCTCCTTCTTATTGTTAGGTGTTGGCCACTCAGCGACACCAGCAACCTTGACAGGATCCATTTCAGCTTTCCCATGCGAGATGATGAGACCTAGGTATTTGATCTTGGTCTTGTCAAAGTCGCACTTGTCAGGATGCAGATAGAGCTTGTGTTCTCTGAGATGCTGTACCACTTTCTGTACAACTTCATGGTGACTCTCTGTTATGAGCTGGATTTCTTCTCGTCAGATGTCGGGATTTGTCGGAATGTCAGGGTTTGGGATTGAAGTCGGAAATCAGAACGTACGGACATTGGCTTCAACTTATAGGTTGCACCCTCTTGGATCCTTCGTGTCCTGGTATTTCGGAAGGTTGGAATGTCAGAGGAGTCGGATAAGACTTAGAGATGGAAGTGAGAAGTTATTGAGTCAAGGTGGGTCAATATTCGAACTGATCAACGAGTACATGGAGGAGTTGTATATAACGAATTGATACAATCCGAATTGGAAAGATACGAACACAGAAATCCAAAATGGAGCGAATACGGGATCAGGGTAGAAGCAAATATGGACATAAGACTGAAGATGTAGATCTTTGATGAAGATGACTAAATATAGATGGGATGGAGATAAGTAAAAAAAAGGGTGGAGGAAGTCGGAAATACGAATTGGAATATCTCGGAGAAAAGTGGAAAAGCTGGGAATGAATCTGGGTTCTAACAGTATCTCCTCTTTAAGGCCGAGCCCTCAAGGCCTAAGATCAGCATGGCAGGTTTGGTTTGGTTATTAAGCAAAACCCCTAATGTAATATATAAGAGTGATGGATGGGGCTTGACTTTTCAGTTCCCTGATCTCTTATCCCTACCCTCTTCTGAGCTAAAATGTCGATGCCACTGATTATCTCGCTTGAGGACCTGATTTCTGAAGATGATTTGGAGTCGGGAACCGATGTAGAGGCACAGATTTGCAAGATTTCGGAGTTGCAAAAAGAAGCGGCAAAGAAATTGGAGCGAAGAAGGTTGGAGCGGAAAAAGGAGGAAAAGGAGGAGAGGAAGGTCAACAAAAAATCGGAGGAGAAATTTTGGGGAAAGAAGAGCAATGTGGTGGATAGAACCATTGCCTGTAGGAGGGTTCACAAATCGGCGATTAACCAGGTCGGACACGAACAGTATTGTTGTGTGGGATGTCGGGTTCGGGATATTTTTTGTTTGCCAATAGTGGAGGGAGCGAATGTGACATGCAATGAATGCACAGAGGATGGGAGGGCATGTTGTTGACCGGGAACGTCAGGATTTGCGGAAGAAGTCACAAAAGGCATGGATACGGGTGAGGAAGGAACAGCGGAGTTGCTGGTGAAGGAAATCCAAGAGTTGCGGAAATCCGTTAATCGTCA
Source organism: Ramaria rubella (assembly GCA_015039355.1). Taxonomy (NCBI): domain Eukaryota; kingdom Fungi; phylum Basidiomycota; class Agaricomycetes; order Gomphales; family Gomphaceae; genus Ramaria; species Ramaria rubella. The sequence goes on from MU134344.1 coordinate 15,745, forward strand.
CACAAGTTCCATGTGGACACATTCCGAGGAGACACAGATTCTCACCACATGGGTACAAAGGATGGTTCAGCACCAGGAGCGGGAATTGGAAGTAAGGATGGAGGAAATGGAAAGGGATGAAATATGGGGAATGGAGTTGGAAAATTGAATCGGGATTTGAGTGGAAACACGAAGCAGAATTTCTTGGAACAGAGGGAAATGTAACTAGGGACTTGAACATAAAATGTAGGAAAAAATCGGAAAAGGAAAGAAAAAGTTAAGGAAGAGTTGGACTGGGCTTGTTGGGCTATTTGCGATGAAAGTCTTCAACGATCTCTGAAGCATTGCCTAATTCCGTAGCAGGAATCCACAAGGTTTCTTCATCGGTACCTTGATAACCCGTCCAGCATACCAAGTATTGTATCTTGCAACGTCAGCAATTATCTATCTTGGAGTCCAGGATTTTGTCGATTTCGTATTTGGGTTCGCCTTCGATAATAACTGGTGGAGGCGGAGGCTGTATTCGGTTCAGGATTGCATTTGGAGTCGCAGGTTCAAGCATGGAAACGTGGAAGGATGGGTGAACAGCGTGCATACTGTTGGGTAATCGGAGAATAAAGGCTCTATTACTGGTACCTGCAGGTGCGATGATATCAAAAGGTCCAAGGTATTTTTTGGCAAGCTTCTTTGAAGGTCGGGTTGTGCAGAAAAATTCAGTTTTGACAAAGACTTTGTCGCCTACTTTGAAGTCCGAAGCTGGAGAACATTTCTTGTTCGTGGGTTCCTCATATGGGGATTGCGTGTCGGAAATTCTCTTTCGGAATTCCTGGTGGAGTTCATCTAAGTTGATTGCAAAATCTTTCGCATGGGATGAAACGAGATCGCATTCAGGATGGACGGAGATGTCGGGATTGTAACCTTTGTTAGTGAAGAATGGAGAGACTCCTGTTGTCACGTTTGGAGTGTTGTTATAGGCAAATTCTGCAATTGGAAGAAGTTCAGCCCAATTGTCTTGTTGATAGTTACAATAAATGCAAAGGTATTGTTCAAGAGTCTGATTTGTTCGTTCGGTTTGTCTGTCGCCTTTGGGGTGATATCCGGAGGTGAAATGGAGATTCATGTCTAGTGCCTTTCCGAGTGTGCAGAAAAAGGAAGACACAAATTCGGAACCTCAATCGGAGGTTATGTGAGTCAGAACACCGTGTTTGGAGAAGACGTGGAGAACGAAAAGCTGAGCGAGCATTGGAGAAGTGATCGTCGTGACTGTTGGAATGAATATTGCTTGTTTTGTGAGTCTGTCAATGATAACGAGGATGCTGTCAAAACCTGATGAAAGCAGAAGCAGCTCGATGAAATCCAAGGATATGGAATTCCACAGTCTTGGCGGAATTGGTAAATGCTTAAGGAATCCATAAGGCCGGTGTCGTTGGGATTTTGATCGCATACATGTTGTACAGGATTCGACATAAGAGATGACGAAGTCTCAGAGTTTCGGCCATGTATATTCACGTTGGATGTTGCTGAGTGTCTTGTTTTGTCTGAAATGTCTGGAGATTTGGTGATCGTGGAGATATTGTAGAACATGGAGTCGGAGGTCGTTAACATTGGGAACGTAGATTCGGTTGTCGAGTTGGAGGAGTCCTTGAGGATCAACTGACCATTGGGGTGTCGGAGGATTTGCGGGATAGTCGGAAATTGCGGGATCAGAGGAGATGGATTGTCAGATTTCTTCATGAAGTTTCTTGAAGTCCATGATGGTAACTGCACGGAGAATTGTGACATTAAGGGATGTGGCTTGGAGGGATGATGACAGCTGTTTGTTAGTGAAAACCAGGCGGAAATTGTGCAGGTTAACGCTGGCATAGTCGCTACTCCCCTCTTTAGGATAGATGTCCCATCGTCTGGTTAAAGAGTTGGGTTTTGTTCCAAGTTTCCTGGGTCGGAATCGGATAACAAGGTTGAATTGACATAGGTATTCCGACCATTGTGCTTGTCGTCGGGTTAGAAGCTTGGTGGTGGTGAAATATTTGAGGTTCTTGTGGTTGGTTACAATGTCAATGGTGGAGCCAGAACCTTCGAGGTAGTGTCACCAAATCTTGAAAGCTTCGAAAATAGCAAGTAATTCTTTGTCGTGAATGTTGTAGTTTAATTCCAGGGTGGTGAAAGTTCTGGAATGAAAAGCTACAGGGTGAATTTCACCATCTTCCAGAGAAATGATAGAGAGGATTGCCGCAAGAGTGTAGTTCAAAGTGTCGGTTTCCACAATGAGTTGACAATCGGGAATCCAGTGCATAAGGATCGGAGCTGTGGTGAAGGCTTTCTTAAGTGTTTTGAACGATTTCCGACACTCATCAGAGAAGTTCCACTTTACGGTTTTCCGAGTGAGTCGGGTAAGCGGAATTGCGATGTCAGAGTAATTATGAATGAAGTGTCGGTAAAAGTTCGCAAAGCCTAGGAAGGATTGGATATCTTTTACTTTTCGGGGTTCAGGCCATTCTTGGATTACTTTGATTTCATCGTCTGCCATTGAAAGTCCTTCCGGAGAGAATATGTATCCAAGATATTCCACCGTTGTCTTGTGGAAGTCACATTTGTCGCATCTTGCATAAATTCGATTTTTTTGGAGATGTCAGAGGACTTCGCGAACATGTTCTTCGTGTTCTTCCAGGTTGTTGGAGTAAACTAAGATGTTGTCCAAATAGATGAGGACTGAAACGTCGAGCATGTCGCTGAATATGTCGTTCACAAATCGCTGAAAAGCAGCTGGTGTGTTAGTGAGACCAAAGAGCATAACACGCCATTCAAAGGAACTGTATCAGGTCCTGAATGTGGTCTTCCACTTGTCACCTTCTCTAATGTGGACTAAATGGTAAGCATGTTGGAGATCGATTTTGCTGTAAATCCACACTTGTCCGGGGCTTTCCAAAAGCTCAGAAAGTCGGGGAAGCGGATATCGGTCTTTTTTTGTGATTTTGTTGAGACCACGGAAATTGATACAGAGTCAGAGTCTGCCTAATTTCTTCTTCAAGAATAGTACCGGAGCACTGTGCAGAGAAAGTGAAGGGTGGATGAATCCTATGGCTAGTGCCTTGTCAATGAATGTTTGGAGTGTTTCTAGCTCAACTGGAGATAGGGAATAAATGGTTCCCAAGGGGGGACTCTCTCCCTCTATCAGGTCAATCTTGAGATAATGCAGTCGATGATCGGCAAGGATTTCTGCTTTCTTCTTGCTGAAGACGTCGGAAAACTCGTGATATTCCAATGGAACACCGTCGAGATTGGCTGTGGATCGGGATTCGGGGAAGCATCGATGATGGAAGCGGATCTTCCTTTTGGAAATACGCATAACTGAAAGATCTCCTCATTGCCTAGTTTGCACAAGTGAGCGAACGCAGAAGCAGGGACTAGGTCGATAGGTGAGTCTTGTCCGGATGTTGGAGGGGCGTTTGCACGATTGGATTTCAGAATGGTGGAGACTGCTGAGGTGGATTTTGCGGAGAGTGATGTTGGAATTGAATCTTGCTGCTGAGGAATGCAGAACGATATATACTACCCAATACCCAGTCAATCAACGGATTGTAGCAGGTGAGCCAGTTGTGTCCTAGCACAACGGAGCAGCTAGAATCAAGCAGTGTTACATACATAGCAACAACCTGATTTTCGCCAGATGGAAAGCAGATTGGCATATCGATAGTCTGCGTGATTGAGACATTAGAAGTGCTGTCGAAGAGCTTTAGCGGGATTTGCGGAATATTGTGGAACTCCAGTGGAAGCTTGGAAGTGAATGATGAGTCTACGAAACAGTGAGTGGAACCAGAGTCCACGAGAGCTTGGATGTTAGTATTTGGAATAATGTCAGAAGTCAGTTGTATAGTAAGAGAATTGGATTTTGAAAGAGTGGAAGCGTTGAGTCGAACCTCGGAAAACACACAGATGGAATCAATGCAACTCTGGGTCTGTGCAGAGGTCTCAGAGCTGCTTATTATTTTTTTGAATCCGTAACAGCCACAGGTTCGGCCTTGGACTTGGGTTTGCTCGAAATTGCAGAGGCCACTCAGGCCTTTGATTGGGCATCAAGAGGTTGATCGTGGACAGTCCTTCACAATATGCCCGGGTTTCCCACAGACCATGCAAAGGTTTTGGTCCATGTGTCGCTGTCTCTCCTGTTGCATTAGTTCTCTGTCTTTGCCGAGTATGTTGGGAATATCCGGAGTTTTTCGGAAATTCAATGTGGAGGACTGAGGTTTGGTAGAAGAGGTGGAAGCCAAACTGTTGTTGTTGTTCATCCTCTTCTGCGATTGGTTCGATCGGGATTCTTGCTTGTCCAATTTGTTGCTGTTGCCAGAGTAGTTAGTGTTGGAAGTGGTGGTGCGGTTGACTTCGCCTCGTCATTCCCAACAATGGCTGTCAATGGTTTGTGCGAGTTATTGGAGTTCCGGAAGTGTGTTGGCTTTGTCCCAGGTGGCAAGAATATCTTTAATATGATCGGGAAGTTTAGTATAAAAACTTTTACAAAGGGCAGCGTCGCCCCAATTGACTCTAGCGGCTAGGCGGTTGAATTCTATGATAAACTTCGTGATGTGTTGGTTGTCACGCATTCGGAGATTGTCGAGTTTGGTTTCCACATCGCCGACTGGATCGTAAGCTCTGAAATTCTCTCAGAGTACCGTTGTGAAGTCCCAATAGTTTGTAAGCCAGGGCAGGTCTTGGAAGGTGTCGGCGTCTAAGAGTTCAGGCTCAAAAAAATCTAAAGCCGTCCCTTTTAAAAAAGAGATAGCATAAGTAATTTGAAGGAGGAAGGGATGGAGCTTTTGGGAATCCGATCCGTCGAAGGTGTTGGATTTGTGGAGTTTGGTTTTTCCGGTTTGACTTTTATTTGGAGTTCCCATGTGTTTGGCTATCTGTTTCAAAGCTTTTAGCATAGCCTTCCCTTCATCTTCTTCATCATCATCATCGTCCTCGTTGTTGTTGATGTTGTCGTTGTCACCGGGGTCATCTTCCGGTTCATTATTTGAGAGGCTAGATCTGGGGTCTGTGATTCTGGTGACAGTACGGGATCTGGTAGAAGGCATAATGAATGGATCAAGAGTTTTAGTTTGAATATACTGTTATGAGCTGGATTTCTTCTTGTCGGATGTTGGGATTTGTCAGAATGTCAGAGTTCAGGATTGAAGTCGGAAATCAGAACGTACGGATGTTGGCTTCAACTTATAGGTTGCACCCTCTTGGATCCTTCGTGTCCTGGTATTTCGGAAGGTCAGAATCTCGGAGGAGTCAGACAAGATCAGAGAGTCAGATAAGACTTAGAGACAGAAGTGAGAAGTTATCGAGTCAAGGTGGGTCAATATTCGAACTGATCAACGATGAATTGATACAATCCGAATCGGAAAGATACGAACACAGAAATCCAAAACGGAGCGAATACGGGATCAGGGTAGAAGCAAATATGGACATAAGACCAAAGATGTAGATCTTTGATGAAGATGACTAAATTCCGATTCCCTGAGTTTATGAAGGAAAGAATCGGCTTTTATTAGTGGGGTGTTTTCGCCTTTCAAAAGATCATCCCCCTTTTCCCACGGTAATCCCAGATTATGCATTTGGACCCACAGGTTACATAAGAAAACCCTACCAGCTGAGCATGAAACATGTCCCATTTTGGATTTCAGGATGGTTTTGGGGTCTCCATGGGGTTCTACTGGGAATGACCACATTTTTGGCCCTTTCATTCTGCTCAGTCTGGGTGCAGCTGGAACCCTAAACATAGGATTTATGTAGAGACTCTTCTGTAATGTACCTACATATCTTCCTAGGTTCTCTGATTTTATTTTAAAAATGTTTGTTGTTTTCTGACCATGGTATCTCAACGCAATCCCGCTGGGATTGTAGTCACATGACATGCTGCTGCAGCTGTGCGTCCACAACTCACCAGCTGCAGGAAGAATTGGAGATATACCAAAAAATGCAAGGAAAAGGAAACATGATAGATCAGAAGTGTGGTATCCCTTTATCTGTGCTGGTATGGGATGAATTATAAAGGAGAAACAGGGGTACATGCTGGTAGTACTAACACATCAAGTGCCTTTCAGGACGTCACAAGCCAATAGAGGTTGAGGAGGCTCAAAATCTGAATTACTCTTGCAGTGGCTTAAGGGCAAGTGGAGTACAGTTGCAAAAAATTGAGGGCCTATCGTCCCCAAAGAAGGGTGTGTCTTCCAATCGTAATCAAATGGGGTTAGGCAACATTTCCTCATGGAAGGAGAGTTTGTTTTCTAATGAGCATGGTAAGTTGGGTGTGGCCCTCAAATAACATTAATCCTCACATATTGGTCATTCAGTTCCTGTATACTCTGTTCCTCACAGGGGAAAAGTGTCTTGGAAAGACATGACCACCTGGCCCCAACTCGCAGATGATCCTGTGTTGGAGACACCTGTTTGTGTGGTGTTTACCACAGCTCTGTATGATCCCTCTGGTTCCCACACAATTGATACCATATCTTTCAATGTTCAGTCTGTAGTTGTTCTTGGATAGTCTAGGATTTGACCTTGGGAATAAGGATGGGAAAAAAAAAGACTTGGACAATGGTGGACTTAAAGAAACGCATACATATTTATATACTAAACCTTGCCCCTTGATATCAAAATCCACTTTCATATCAGTGCTATAGCCAATAATATTAAGAAAAAGAAAAAAATTGACCAGGCCAAGATAAAGTACAATTATGGAATTAGTTTTCCACAGCACCACCCACATCCACCCAGTAGGATGTACTATATTAAATCAAGCATGGAGAGCCAGTTCTAAGGCAGCTTCAGCAAGATTGTTGATGCAGGGGGGCACCAAGGTGCCTGTGGTGCCTGTGCATACTGATGGAATGTGGGCACATCCTCACTGTCTCACAGGTGCAAGGGAGTGGAATGGGGAGGTAGCTGTGAGACTGCACCATTGCCCAGGTGATCCAGATGGAAGGCCCTGGGAAATGGTGTTAGCTTCAGCAGGGCTGTCAGTGCGAGCTGGCTTAAGGGCCCGTATGTACAGATGGAAGACAGATGCATCCTCTCTGTCTCACAGATGCAAGGCAGAGGTAGCTGCGCACTGCACCATTTCCTAGGTTATCCAGATGGAAGGCCCTGGGAAATGGTGCTAGCTTCAGCAGGGCTGTCAGTGCAGGGGTGCCTAGCTGGCTGAGGGGCCTGTGTGTACTGATAGAATTCAGATACATCAGAGGTAGCCATGACACTGCGCCATCTAGTTGGCATGCCAAGCTGGTTGTGGGGCCTTCCCATCATGCGAAGATGCAGCTGCATCATCATTGTCTCACAGGTGCGAGGCAGTGAGCAAAGGAGGGAGGTGGCTACATCACTACACCATTGCCTAGACCAAGGCTCAAGCTGGGTTTGGGGCCTTCCTGTCATGCAAAGATGGCACATGCATCATCAACCGTCCCACAGGTGCAGGACAGTGAGCAAATGGGGAGGTGGCCATGTCACTACACCATTCCTAGACCAAGCTGGGTGTTGGGCCTTCACATCATGCAAAGATGGCAGATGCATCATCAACCATCCCACAGGTGCAGAACAGCGAGCAAATAGGGAGATTGCCACATCACTACACCAATGCCTAGACCAAGCCAAGTGGGTGACTCAGAACCACAGGTTTAAACCCATGGTTCACTCACCACACAGGTGGGTGTGGGTGTGGGCAGGTGCACATCAGCAAGTTGATGGTTGGTGTGTGGGGTTGACAGCAGGAGCATGGGGTCAACAACAGGTGTGTGGGAACCACGACAGCGGGCATGTGGGGTCGACACCGAGTGGGGTTAACGACAGGTGTGGGGTCTGACTGGAGTGTGGGGTCACCGGCAGGGGCATGGTCGATGACAGGCACATGGGGTCGACAATGGGTGCATGGAGACCACAACAGCAGGCCTGTGGCATCGATGGCAGGGGTGTGGGGACAATGACAGCGGGCTCGTGGGGCAATGGGGGGGTGTGGGGTCAACAGCGGGGTGTGGGGACAACGACAGCGGGGGTGTGGGGAAAACGACAGTGGGGGCATGAGGTCGACGCTGGGCGTGTGGCATCGACGCCGGGTTCGCAAGGTCGACGGTGGGGGTGTGGGGACAACGACGGCAGGGGTGTGGCATCGACGCCAGGTTCGCGAGGTTGACGGTGGGGGTGTGGGGACAACGACGGCAGGGGTGTGGCATCGACGCCAGGTTCGCGAGGTTGACGGTGGGGGTGTGGGGACAATGACGGCAGGGGTGTGGGGTCGACGGCCGCGGGCCTGTGGCTTTGATGGCAGGCTCATGGGGTCGACAGCAGGGGTGTGGAGACAATGATGGCAGGGGTGCGAGGTCGACACTGGGTGTGTGGCATCGATGCTGGGTTCGTGAGGTTGATGGCAGGGGCGTGGGGCCGACTGCGCAGGCCTGTGGCATTGACGCCGGGCCTGTGGCTTCAATGGGGAGAGCGTGGGGTCGACAGCTGCGAGCCTCTTTGACAGCGCGGGCATGTAGCATCAACACCGGGCTCGCAGGGTCAACAGTGCGGGCCTGTGCAAGAGTGTGGGATTGACAGCTGCAGGCGTGTGGTCCCATGATCACATGACCGGGGTACTATATACTTAGCAGACCATCAGAGAAGCATATGTCCTGCTGCTAAGAAAATTATGATGTAGTTGGGATAAAATCTTCCTATGGAAACTATCAAAAAACTTGCATTCAACTCATAATTACAATATCAGCCCAAATGATAGAGGTATAGCTGGAAAAAGCCCAGTGAGACTCATGTAGTTAGTCCAATCCATGGCTATTCATTTAAGGACTCAAAAGTCAATATGACTCCACCATTTTATCTGTCCACATGTCTACTTAGAATCTTAAGTCTCAGAGATGGTGTCATACTTCTGATGTATGTATTGTCTGGAAAAAAATATATCCACATTGGGAATTTGAGTTTCATATCGATCAAAACCTGAAGATAACCATCATGTTGAGACACAAGACTGCATTTTCCAAATATTTCCCTTCTTTCACAGCCGATGCACAATCATGGGTCAGGTGGCTCCTAGTTCATCGCACAATGCATGACATTGCCCCCGAGCATGCAGAATGGCCTATGGCTCATAAAAATAAACACATCATTGCCACAGAGCAATCATGGGTGAGGGCCCTAGCTCCACCCACAAATCCTTCATTGTATCCTCAGCCACTACACCTAATCAAAGAAGACAGTCAATCCAATATTGAATCCAAAATTTCTGAACCATTGATACCTGGTTTTTCACTACGTATCACCAAACCTAAATCCTTCATGGGATTACCTATACTATGCCTCTACTACATGTTTGTCCTCTCAGCCCAAAGCATCAAAATGGTTGGTGCTACTGACACTTTTCAATTTGCTAATCCAAACATGACAGCTTTGATGCCCATATCATTAAGTAATATGTCACAGGGCCTGAAACATTTTAGAGAAGTTCACTTGAAGCAAAATTCCTATAGCACACTCTAATAAACCAGTCAAACTACAAAAACAAAGATCCCATGACAAGCAGATTCCACAACTTAATGCTGAAACTCTGCACTGTGATGAACCTTTCCCACCTCTGCCAAAAACAAGAGACACATATAATCACATTATTCGTGGCTTTGTCAAGGCTACTGATATGAAATCTCAAACTCATGAAGTTGGCTGTCGTGTATGTGGTATATTGACCAAGTTGAGTAATGCCATACTGGCCAGTGATGCACAAATAGATTGGAGTATTCTTGATCAAAAGGGGCAGGGAATAACTGTAAAAGAAAGAAAACAAGCAAAAGATGAATGCCATGAGTGGAGAAAACCTGTGCTTGACAAGTCCTGTGCTCATGTTTGCCCTGATTGTTTGTCAAAGCTTAAAAAAAGAACTGTCCCACTAATGTCACTTGCTAATGGTAATTGGCTTGGGCAGGTACCAATACAACTTCGGGGGCTGAGCTACACTGAAAAACTGCTCATTGCCAGAGTGAGAAAGAACTATCGTGTGGTCAGGGTAGAGTCTGGTTTTTTTAAGATGCATGCAAATGCAGTACTATTCCCAAACCCAACCCCCAAAATATACCAGGCTCTTCCAATTCACTGTACTGAGTTGGATGAAGTACTAGCCTTTGTTTTCACAGGCCCAACTAAACCAACTGAAAAAGAACTTCGCAGGACCCCTTTGCTTGGGCACTCAAATAAAGTTCATGAGGCTCTGACATGGCTTAAATGCAATCATAAAGATTATTTTGACCTTGACATATCTATTCACAATTTAAACTCTTACAAGGATAATGAGATTCCAGTGACCATTGAATACCATCAGTCTCATTCTAATAAACATGCACAGTCTACAAGTATTCATGATTGTGAACCTGAGGAAGGGACAGCTGAAGGTGAATGTCCTTTTGTGGTTAATGGTATCACAGGTGATGAACTTCCCATTCACAATACAAAGAAGTTAATAGCAATTGCCATAGAGCATTTGCAAAACAACGGAAGAATGTTGGGCATAGGTCAAGCCAGTCATCCAGCTTCTATATATGACAATCCTCAGCTTTATCCCCAAGTGTTTCCCTGGTTGTTTCCATATGGTCTTGGAGGAGTGGGAAATATGAATGGTGCTGTGAAGGTCCCTGAAAAGCTTCACCTGAAACATCACCATGATAAGAGGTTTCAGACTGACCCAGACTTTCCCTTGCTTGCATTTAATCATCGGCAAATCAAAGATTCTTCAACAGGAAGTTTCTTACTAGCAGACAAAGTCCATTTTGATGACATAGTGGAGCATCTGCTCTCTATTAGTATCCCAGTGCTGACAAGTATGACCAATCAGATGAAAAATGATGAGATGGTGATGGCTGTGACAGAAGATGAGAAAGCTTGTTACCGACTTCTTAATGACTTGGATCATGTTTCCAGCCATGTAGATGGTTCAAGTACAATGAGAAAATTTATGTGAAATGAATGTTGGTCACTGCTAGCCTACCTTGGTGCCCCAACATGGTACATAACATTTTCCCCTGCAGATGTCAAACATCCGATTGCCTTGTATCTTGCTGCACACAAAGAAAGAATCAGGCCTGTATTGAACATAAATGAAGCAAACTACAAGTTAATAGCTGACAATCCTGTTGCTAGTGCCAGATTCTTTCACATTATTGTCCAAGCTTTTCTAAAGCATGTAATAGGTCTTAATGAGAAAGAGACTGGATTATATGGTAGGAGTTCAGGGTACTATGGCACTGTAGAACAGCAGGGTCACCTCACCTTGCATCTGCACATGCTCCTGTGGATTCAGAACAGCCTGTCTCCACTGGAAATCAGGGAACATGTTATGAACCCTGGGTCTGATTTCCAGAAGGAACTTATGGAGTATTTGGAGAGCTCACATGTTGGTGAATTCTTAAATGGGACAGTGGAGGATGTGCGGACACGAATAGACAGTGAAAAAGATGGGCCAGGATATGTTGACCCAACTACAACCTTACCAGACATGCCACCCTTGCCTTGTCCTGTGGGTAATTGCAAAAAGTGTCCCTGTTGTAAGAAAGATGATATATGGTGGCTGAAATTCTATCATGATGTGGATGACTTGGTTTGGAGATCCAACTGACACTCCTGTGGTAAAAAGACATGCATGAAAAATAAGTGGAAGACCTGTAAGGCACGATTTCCACGAGATCTTTATCAACATAGTGAGGTTGACCCAAAGACTGGACATATCAACCTAAAAAAAGGTGAGGCTTGGATAAATACATTCACACCTATTGTCACATATCTCCTGAGATGCAACAGTGATGTGACTAGCTTACTATCTGGAACTGCCATTAAAGCTGTGATTGCATATGTAACAGATTATGTATCTAAAAGTCCTCTTAAAACCTATGGTATATTTGAGTCCATAAGAGATGTTTTTGATAAGAATACTGAAATGTTAAATAGTGAAAACCCCAGACATGAGAAGGCCTGTAAGCTGTTGACATCTATTGTAAACTCAATGACTACAAAAATGGAGATTGGTGCCCCAATGGCTAGTGCATATTTGCTTGAGCAACCAGACCATTATACCTCACATAAATTCAAACCTTTTTATTGGATGCCATTTGTCAGAGAAGCTAGGAGCTCATGGCCTATTCAAATAAACTCACATAATCCTGAGTCAGTTTTGCCTATTCAAAAAGATCAAGTTGTATTGGGTGTTGCGAAAAGAAATTATGCAGCATTTTCAGCAGTATCAGACTATACATTAAGACCTGAGTTTTATGGGGATATAACAGTCTATGACTGGATGCAACAGGCTCATAAAGAGAAAGGCCAAGTGAAACTCCCCCCACCTGACAAAGATGATGAAATGCAGGTGGATCTAGAAGGAGAACATGTGGTATCAGAATATGATACAGACGATGAGGGACATGGCACCACTTCTCCCAATCCTACTAGTCCCTTGACTCTTCAAGAATGTAAACGCAAACATGTAGAGGACTACAACATAGATCAAGAGGACTCAGAGGATACTACAGATGAAAATGAAATTACCTTAGATGATATGAGATTCCTAGATGGCCACCCACAGCAGGATTCACACAGAATCAAATTTTTACCCAACAATAAAGGCTTGGTTCCGAATTTTGTAGGTGGTGCCCTCCCAAGAAGTGATAAAGGAGACCATGAATATTATTGCACAACAATGTTGACATTATTCAAACCATGGCGTACTGGATTTGATCTCAAAAAAGAGTCTGAAACATGGACTGATACATTTACATCTCATAATTTCACAGACCGACAATTGCAAATCATGAGATTTTTTCAGATCAGATTTGAGTGCAATGATGCTAGAGATGATCATCGTGCACAATGTCTTAAAGGTCACACCATGTCAAAAGATAATATTTTTTTTGATGATGACAATGATCAAAATGAAAATAATTATGAAGATCTCCTTTATGGACAACTAGATATGCCAGAAATGCAATTAGAAGATATTTTGGACAAAGGGTACAAGACATTGACAAAAGAACATGGGATGCAAGCTGCTGAGCAGATTGCAATGACTTCTGGTTGGTTAGATGATTGCTTGGATGACCTTCCACCGCCCGAGGAGTGTATACCTGTTGATGGGAAGGGAAAATCTCCACCAGAATGGCATGCTACGTTAGATACTGAGAAAGAAAGGTGTCAGGATGCCCGCCTAGGTCATATAGTAATTCAAGCAGATGCACAGGATCAGCTACCTGCACCATTTGATCCCACTGCTTTTTTACCAGACCAAGTTAAAATCTTTGATGCCAGTTATTTACTCAATGACTTCAATGCTAAACAAGCTGTACACAAACAGCAGGTGGATGACACTGTCACACTGGGGGCATGAGCAGATTTTTAGTGTAAAAAATGTGATAAAAATGCTTTTTCCTTACAGGTTATTCATTCACTGTTCTGGTTGAAAAATCTCCCAAAAATGCTGCTTTTTTATCAAGTTTTCGGACCTGAAAATCTGGTACATATTTCACATTTATAGACATGGAAAATGGATGTAAAATGTGAGAAATAATGAATTTACTTGTTGATTTCATGCCACAAAAATGTAAGGACAATCTTGGTTTTCATTGACATTTTCAACAGAAAAGAACCAAAATTTATCCAAGATTTCATAGTAGAAAAAAGGTGAGAAAATTAGTAAAATATATGAGATTTTCATGAGATTTTTCAAAACTATTAGCCAATGGATAATCCAACATTTTTCTTTAGTTTTTGCTAGGAAAAACCTGATGGATAAATGTTTATCCCTTGGATAATCATTCACCCATAGGCAATATATAACAAGTTTTCTGAACCGAAAAGGTCATGAAAAAGTTAATGGATAAGAGTTTATCCCTTGGATAATCATTCTGCCATAGGCAGAACATTTACCTCATATGGCAGAATGATTATCCAAGGGATAAACTCTTATCCATTAACTTTTTCATGACCTTTTCGGTTCAGAAAACTTGTTATATATTGCCTATGGGTGAATGATTATCCAAGGGATAAACTCTTATCCATTGACTTTTTCATTGCCTTTTCAATTCAGAAAACTTGTTATATATTGCCTATGGGTGAATGATTATCCAAGGGATAAACTCTTATCCATTGACTTTTTCATTGCCTTTTCGGTTCAGAAAAACTTGTTATATATTGCCTATGGGTGAATGATTATCCAAGGGATAAACATTTATCCATCAGGTTTTTCCTAGCAAAAACTAAAGAAAAATGTTGGATTATCCATTGGCTAATAGTTTTGAAAAATCTCATGAAAATCTCATATATTTTACTAATTTTCTCACCTTTTTTCTACTATGAAATCTTGGATAAATTTTGGTTCTTTTCTGTTGAAAATGTCAATGAAAACCAAGATTGTCCTTACATTTTTGTGGCATGAAATTAACAAGTAAATTCATTATTTCTCACATTTTACATCCATTTCCCATGCCTATAATTGTGAAATATGTATCAGATTTTCAGGTCCGAAAACTTGATAAAAAAGCAGCATTTTTGGAAGATTTTTCAACCAGAACAGTGAATGAATAATCTGTAAGGAAAAAGCATTTTTATCACATTTTTTACACTAAAAATCTGCTCATGCCCCCCAGTGTCAATGTGTATGGCTTGAAACCAGACGAAGAGCGTGCCTTCAAAATTGTAACCAATCATGCTGTACAGCCTTCAGGTGAACAATTGAAAATGTACTTGGGAGGGATGGCTGGAACAGGAAAATCACAAGTGATTAAAGCTTTGGCTCATTTCTTTGAAGAGTGCAATGAATCACATCAATTCCAGTTAGTTGCTCCAACAGGAGCAGCTTCAGCATTGATAGGGGGCAGCACATACCATTCATTGCTAGGAATTCATCCCAAAAGATCAATGTCAGCTAAAATAAACATTACTGTACTTAGTGAAGTGAAAACAAGACTCACAGGTACCAATTATATCTTGTTGGATGAAGTATCCATGTTAGGTGCAAGGGATTTATATACCATTAGCAAGCAGTTAAGCTATGCATTAAACCATCATACAGAAGCTTTTGGTGGAATGAACATAATACTTGCAGGTGATTTTGCACAACTGCCACCCATTTCTCAATATACATTATACAGTGGTTCAATAGGGACTAAGAAATTGCAGGGGGTAACCAATGAGATACAAGAGGCAACTATTGGAAAGGCTGCATAGCATCAATTCACCACAGTTGTTATCTTGAGGGAAAATATGAGACAAACAACTCAAAGCCCTGAAGATGGGAAACTGCATAGAGCATTACAAAACATGAGATACAAAGCTTGCACTACTGCTGATATATCATTTTTGAGAACTTTAGTGGGTGGACGACCAGCAAACAAGGTCAAGCTGAATCAAGCAAGGTTCCGTAACATATCAGTCATTGTTGGACCCAATGCACACAGAGATAAATACAACATGTTGGGTTCAGATGGTTATGCAAATGATACGAACCAGCCTCTCCATCACTTTTACTCCATGGATACTTTGGGTTCTCCTAAGCTAAATGAAGACAACCAAAGAAAAGCCCCTAAAGCAAGGATGAAAGATGCTCGAAGAGCATCTAATATACTCAGTACCGAGCTCCAACATGTTGTGTGGAACCTGCCTCATGAAGCAAGTCAGCATTGTGCTGGAAAGCTTACAATATGCCATGGCATGCCAGTACTGGTAAAACACAACATTGCAACACCATGCTGTGTAACCAATGGTGCAGAAGGGACAGTTGTAGGTTGGAAATGTTCTAAACTTACCAAAGACAAGAAGGTCTTAGATGTTTTATTTGTCAAACTAAAAAAACCCCCAGTGCCTATTAATCTTGATGACCTACCTATGAATGTAGTTCCAATTGGTCAGACAGCTCAAGATGTAATTTGTCACTTGCCAAATGATGATACTTTAACTATTACCAGACAACAAGTGCAAGTATTGCCAAATTTTTCCATGACAGACTATGGATGTCAGGGAAGAACAAGACCAAATAATGTTGTTGATTTGGGGGGTTGTTTGACTCACCAGTCATATTATACCTGCCTATCAAGAAGTGCATCTGCAAGTGGGACAGTTATATTGCAGAATTTTGAGCCAAATAAGATTATGGGAGGTGCCTCAGGGTGGCTGAGACAATAATTCAGAGAATTGGAGATATTAGATGAAATAACCAAATTAAGATATGAAAGAAATCTCCCAAGTGATATAATTGGAGACCGGAGAAATACAATTATAAGAGAGTATCAACTTTGGAAGGGATCAAATTTTGTTCCTAAACATGTGCATGCTGCACTACGTTGGTCAAATGAAGATCCATTTCCTTTACTTGAAGTGGCTGAAGACACTGATTGGTATATTCACAATGAGCTAACAGATGGAAATGTAGTTAAACATAATAATACACAAAACAAGAAGGGGAAATTCTCACACATTGCATATGTAGTGGCACAAGGGTCCAAACCTTTACTATACCTTAGTCATGATCTAGGAAAGAATACTGGTGTCAAGAAGAACAAAAAATGCAATTAAATAGAATATCTGGCTCATATGCCAGTGACAAAGAAGACAAAGAAAGATCATCCCCCACCACACAGGCAGGAGAACCCTGGCCCTTTAGGGGTACAGTGGAATTCTGCAACCTCTTCCTGTGCTTATGATTCCCTGATCACAATCATGCACTCATTATGGAAACAGAATGATAACTTGACTTATAATAATTATGCATTTCACAATAGGCATTGGCAATTGCTGCATAGTAGTTTTCAAGAAGTTGAAAATGGAACAATTACATTTGAAAGGGCCAGGGATCGATTACAACAAGATTTCCATCGAACACATGCCTGCAATTTTCCCATTAATGGTGCCTACACTAGTCTTGATGATGTAGCTCATGATATGTTCAATCTATCTGTACCAATTATGATGTTAAATGCACATTGTACATCCTGTGATATAGGATTTGCTCCTAAGACAGGAAACTCTCTGTCTGTGGTATGTGACATATTTAACTGGGACAGAGGTGCATCATTGGCTGGCTTTTCAGAATCACCTGAAAATCACACTGTTCAACAATGGTACCAAGTACTAACCACAAAACGTACAACAGCAAGACTATGTTTGTGTAGAAGGAGAGTTATTGAAGAATGAGTATATACCAGTGCACCTGAATTAGTGGTGTTCCACATCACAAATGCTTACATGATTGAAATATCACACAATATGATCACACAAGACCCACATAACCACCATAAGAGTCTATCCTTGGCTGGCATTGTATACTATGATGCAATGAGGCAGCACTTTGTCACACGAATCATAGACAAGCAAGGGGACATATGGTATCATGATGGAATAAATACAGGAAATCAATGTGTATATGAAGGAAATGTGTCTACATTTGACAGTACACAGCTTCGAATATACAAAGAACAAATGGAAATAACTGCCACTTTACTAATATACAAGAAACAATAAGATGCATCATCTTGCAATGAGAATAAGTTAGTCAAAAAGAGGGATTGGTACCCAAGGTTAGCTTTCAAGGGGGACTTGAAGTGTGAACAAAACTTAGCAAATTGTTACAGTCCTTCAGCTTCCAGTTTCCATTTATATTCAGAAGAGGGAATCGGCTCATGTCATGCACAGCAGTGGCCCATTTCACAAGTATAGATGGGATGGAGATAAGTAAAAATGGGTGGAGGAAGTTGGAAATACAAATCAGAATATATTGGAGAAAAGCGGAAAAGCTGGGAATGAATCTGGGTTCTAACACTCTAGATCTTCTGAAAAGATCAGAATGTCATCCAGATAAATGCACATGACACCTTCAGCAATGAGGTCATGGAAGATGTCGTTCATTATAGTCTGGAAGGTGGCAGGGCTGTTAGTGAGGCCAAAGAACATCACTAGAGGTTCAAACAGTCCCCAATTTGTCCTGAATGCCACTTTCCACTCATCACCTTCTTTGATTCTGATATTGTTAAAGTGCCAATGAACATCAAGCTTAGTAAAATAGTGAGCTCCTCGTAGGCTGTTGACAAGGTCAGAAATGGAAGAGGGTAGCGATTCTTGATTGTCATTGTATTCAGCACTCGATAGTCTTGGACAAACCGTAGGGCACCATCTTTCTTTTTGACAAAGAACACTGGTGAGGCCATTGGTGACTTTGATGGTCAGATGTGTCCTGTGCTCAAATTCTCCTCGAGGAATTTGTCCAATTCAGCCTGTTCTCCTGGAGAGAGGGGGTACACCTTGGGTGAGGCTCTGGGGTTGGCTCTGGGTTCTAATTTGATGGCATGATCCCATAGTTTGTGTTCTGGAAGCTTGTCAAATGACTCCTTTGCAAAGACATCTTCATAATCAGACAGGTAGTCTGGAAGAGTGTCTGAAGGTTGGCAGTTGCACCAGGCAGCTTCTGCAAGCCATTGGGATGTCGTGGAAGAAGCATGAATGAACTCAGCTTGGGGCAGGAGCATAGTAACTAGGATACAGTCACCTTCTTCTATAGCTTCATCAGATGCATCTTCAACCATTTCAGAATCACCCCCATACTGTTGACTCAGGAGGAGTTCTTCTTCAGTTGTCGATCCATCTGAATCATGCATGAGAATGGGGTGAGGACCAATATGGCAGGTGTGTAGTTGCAGGGCCTTCTGATGTTCTTCCTTGATGATGTTGTGACATGTATGGCATTGGGGAGGACAGCGGGTCATCTGTACTTCTTGGAACTTCCAATTGACCTCTGGGTTGTGCTCACGAAGCCAGGTGTAGCCAAGAATCATACATTGACGCCCTAGGCATGTAATGGCAAACATAGCTCTCTCAGAATGATCCTTGTACCGTAAAATTAGGTCAACCACTTCAGTGATGGATCCAGATTCATTGGGTGAGCCATCAACATTGTACACAGGAATAGGACAAGAGAGTGGTCGTGTAGTGAGGCAGTTTTCCTGGACAAATTCCGAGTCGATAAACAAACCAGTGGCTCCAGAATCAAGTAGGGCACAAGTTGACTTGATTTCTCCTGTATCAGTGGTTTGGACCTCAACGGGAAGAGAGAGGGAGTTTGGGCCTGGGGTGGAGGCAACAACATAATGCATAGGAAGATTTCATTCCCATTTCTTACAGCGGAAGCGAGTACAAGGTTGGGAAGGGGTTAAGGGTTGTGTGTCTAGTACTTCAGTCTCCGTAGCTGAGGAATCAGGTTCTGAATCTGTGTATTTGTCATTTACCTGATTATACAGCAATGGAGCGAAATGATTGGAAGCTGGCAGCAGGGGCACACTATTCACCTGCCATGTGACACAAAATCCTGTTCTTCTTCCTCTTGAGGCTCTGTACCATCCTCCTTGGTAGGGCTTGCAACTCTACAATCAGCAGATAATAGCAAGCAGGCGATCCATTCATCCTTCTCTTCCATTGTCATGGTACGAATGTCAAAGGCTCGAGGACATTCTCAAGAGAAGTGGCCTGGTTTTCCACACCTATGGCACACAAGAGGACTGGATTGGCAATGGCAAGTGGCATCTACCTCCATTGCTACTGGTTGAACAGCTGTCGTAACAGCAGGTGGGGTTGACTGAAGCTGCAGAGCCAAGCCAGATTGGTGAGGTGGATGTGTGTTTCTGTGGTTAAGACCAGCAGAGACAGCGGTGGGGTGGGTAGTAGCATTCGGTGTACCATGTGAAGCACTCTGAAATGCTTCATTGGCAGCACACACTTGTGAAATTGTCCTAGCCACTAAGAACCATTCAGAAAGGTCATCATCTGATGAGTGTCCTTCAACCATACTTGCAATTCAACTTTGGACAGAGGGGTCTAGACTGTGATGAAATTTCATGACAAGGGAGGCTTGTTCCATGTACCCAGACTTCTCAACCAACTCTTCAAATCCATCAATGTAGTCATCAACTGTACAACAATTTTGATAATATTGTCGAGACTCAAGCTTGGTCCTAGCAGTCATCTCTTCGTGAGGAAGGAAGAATGTTGATTTGAATGCCTTTTCAAAAGAAGCCCAAGAAGGATGAGTTGGTCGGGCAGTTTTGGTCTCCATCTCGAAGATACGTGTAGCAAACAATGAGGCACGACCAGATTTCATGAATGACAGGGCCCATAAGACCCCAGCATGATCATTGGCAAACTGAGTCGGGCACAGGGCGAGGTAGAGCTTGCACAAATTCAGGAAGGCTCATCCCTTATTATGAGTACATTATATTATATTCCACATACAACTGCTGTAGACACTGAATAAACTCCAACAAACCTGTATAACATGTTAACTTGTATCCACATTCTGGATATATACTAACTTGAAACTTTGTATTTTTCCTCTTCAAACTCAATGACTTTCTTAGAAGGCTGACAGACTCTCTTGGATTCAAGAATGTTTGACATGTCTAGTCCCTCGCAACTGCTACATTTGAGTGATGGTTTGAGGGTTGTGCCAGTGATGATCTTGGTGCTTTTAGGAGGTCTCCCAGGCTCACATTTGATGCCAGTAGGAGCCATAGTGGGGAAGTGACAATGATAGCTGGAGTTGCTGGTGATGGAGGGGAAAGACAGGCAAATGAGCAGTAATGAGGCATGCATTCATTTTATAGACATATAGGCCTGAATGTGTCACAACATCACAACATCACCATTCCAACAACAAATACAATACTTAGGTAGCAGTTTCTTAGTGAAGACAGGAAACCAATCAGTGCATAGTCTTCAGACATGATCCTGCAGAGCAACCAGTGGACCTTGGGTATTTATGAGGAGGTACTTCAGATGTCAATTTCAGGAACTTCATATTGTTGTAAAATAACTAAATAGAACTTAATTTTTTGAGTATTTTAGTGCTTGGATCAAGACTTAATACAGCCTGGTTGAGGAGTTATGGCAATTTCTTTCCCCAAAGCCAATTTCACAGTGAAATTCAGCTTCACCTTATAATTCCGAATGAGCTGTAATATTACATAAGATGCCAAATCGACTACTCTTGAAATTACAATATTGTCCCCAGACCTAGAAAATATTTTAGAAATACAATGGAGTGAAAATATCTTTTCAAAATTGAAATTTCAATTGAGCAAAAACTACCAAGTGCTTTGGAATTATGACTGCAGAGAATTCAAGCTAGGTGTCTTAACTAATACTCTCTACATTCATATTTGTGAAATATAGTCTCTATTGAGCTTATCACTGGGTCAGGAGTTTGCTTATGTAAAGGTACTTGTTCCTGGTGTCGCCAGTCTTACTCTCGGAATAGTTTTAGCTAAATTTGAAGCTACCCCCGAAGAGGAATCGGGTAGTTTTCTATTCCACGATGTGTAGTCCGAGATGGCAGGTGGCACCAGGTTGCCATGATTCATGGTAGATCACGTGACATCCAGATCCCGAGATAATGACGTCATAAAGTACGCAGCACTGCGGCGCAGCTGCGTCATGGCAGTTGGGTATATAACCTGGGTTGCGCTATTCACTCTCTTATCCATTCAACCATGTTGCAAAACATCAAAGATAAAGTCACCCACAGCAAGAAAGATCAGGGCAACGACAACCCTAAGCAGCAGTTTACCATCCAACCTCACCCTGCTGTATGTCACTGCAATCCTAGCTTCCTGTTCAACGCTAATGGAATACTCGTCTTATAGAAAACAAACGACCCACGAGACCTGGAACCTCCTCAACCAGGTGCAGGGCTCAACAACAAGCCTGAGATCGCGGCACACCATGCACACGGGCCTCAAATTCCTAATGAGGCCATAGTGAGCAACCTTGAGCAACCTGCCGTGAGTGGCGGTCTTAATAGTTTGTAATGCAACACCTGATCTCCCTGTTTTCGCAGTCGCGAGAGGAACTCAAAAGGCGTGCAGAGGAGTTGAACAGACAGTAATCGGACACCAGGACACACCAACTGTAGCGTTAGCATCTCCATGTATACCGTTACTCGACGACTATTGTCAATTCTTGAGCTAGCACTTGCAAGAACGTGAAGCTGTGAAAATTTGCGATAGCGGTAAGCAACGTATTTGTGAAGAGGAAGGAGGAAAATTCCCTTTGTCTGGAGGAAGCGAGAAGGCTCATAATCCCCAGCACGGGCTTGAAGTTATGGCTGCTTGCGTCTTTCTTCCTGAACCTATCATAGCTTTATCGTCCAATAATAGCAGATATTCCACGGAATGTCAATTTTACAGTAATCCGAACCTAGATCCAATACATGGTATTTTGAAGCTGAGTTCCTCCCGCAAAGGGCAATAGTCCGGGCCAATGGGCCGCGGACAGTTCCAAGAGATTCCACTCTACTCTGCGTAACGACGGTGGACGGTCTGGATACGCGGATGAGCCATTGATCGTCGAGTTCTGTGAAATTTCTTTTCGTGCGAGCCACGATCGGCGAAACGCATCATCCTCGAGAAGCGTGGTCATGCAAGCCTCACATTCCCCAGACCATCCGGCAGCCTTTCTCTCCGGAGGCACGGGGGCGGGATTATCTGTAGGAGGTCGCGGAGCGGGCAGCCTGTTCATCATTGGTGGTGAATTGGAAAATAGAGCACCATAATCGACATCTCCTTCGCCGCATGCAACTGACAATTCTACTGAGCGGAGATATCGCAGCGGCGCGAGATATCGTGCATATCCATCCTATGGACCGTCCAATTGATGCTATCCAAAAATAAGGCTGAGGATAATGTATATACGTACGGGTAAACCAATGCCGCCCTCATATACTATTTTCCCCGGAATAGTCTTGAAAGATGGTGCGCCGATCGTATTGCACAATCCGCACCACACCAGTGGCTGCTTTAATCGCAGTGTCTGCAAGTTAGGAAGACCCTCCGCCAAATGACGCATCACGAATGGATCCAGCCAAGTAATCCCAACAATCACCAGATGTTGAATAATATTCCCAGGAATGCCTTCGTGCAGAATTTGGGCAATTTCTGGGGCGGCAAAGTCAAAGTCGCCTTCCCAAGTTACGTGTGTCGTCGGGAGGTCCATACGGAGGCTGTTGAGGCGTTTAAACGGCTCTAACAGATATCTGGGAGTTTTGTAGACTATAGATGAGTAATGAATAACCCTATGGTTGAAATGAGAATGCCAATACAAGACGGACGAGAAGAGACTCACCGAGTCCATTTATACAACCGATTCCAGCTCCGCACGATAGTCTTCCAGTCTTCGAGGTCAGATATCTTCAAGACATGGAACCAAAATTTGAGTGTAATCTCCCTAACATCTTTAGAAACTAATGTGAGCCCTTCAATGTCTTTCCAAGCCGGCTTTTCGACGAACGATCCAGGCTCAAAAAATGATGGGGGGAACATCAGATAATAACATTCGTAGACCAGCTCTGGCGGTAAGTATGCACGAACGACCATGCGGAGTGGCGAGAGAGTGTCGTATAAACTGTAAGTGCTTGCTAAGACACGAAAACTCCGGGACTTCCCGAAACCATGTAAGCAAGCTTAATTCTCAATCAAGGTCGACGATGGCGGAAGACATCAAAATGAAGGTAATTCAACCAAAATTTACTTTCCCATGAATATATTCACGCTCTGCGAAGGATGAGCGCTCAGAATGGGTTAAACTTCGGAGTGACGACGGTTTTGCGTTCATTGTACCGCGCAAAGCAACAACTGCCAGTGGAACTCTGAAAACCATGCTTGACAAAGAGAGTGAGTTACTCAGTACTTTTAACTGTGCCTTATTCCCGATGCACTTAATTTATGAGCTGGTAGGTGGCTTTTCTGAAGCGCAGTCGAACACATGTCAGCTAAGTTTGTATGTCACGCAACCGTTGCGGGCAGATTGCAGCCATTCTAAACTAACGTAATTTAGGCGTGCTGTTGTGACAGAAAAGGTACTTGAGTACTTGGTCTTCAAGGTGCAATACGAGAAAGCCGGTCCCAAGGAGGAGATTCCTGACTTCACCGAACGCATCGTGCCTGAACTTGCTTTAGAAATGTGTGTGATATTTTTCGTGTCTATGCATACGCGCTGTTTATATGGGTTGTAAAGGCTCATGGCTGCTGATTATCTGGAATGTGAGTTCGATTGTATATTACTTATAATTCTAAGGTGGTTCTAACGGCTCGATTATTTAGCCTAACGGTTGTAACTTTTAAATAATAGCACGATACGTATTCTCCGTAAGCTTCCGATTGTATCATCTTCGACGCGTTTCGAGGCAAAGAACAAAAGGATCGAACTTGCTAGATAAAATTTGATACCTAACTAACTGGTATCCACCGATGAGAAGTACCTCTTGGGCGGTGGTCGGGTTCGGCAGATGCCGAGGCTATGCAGGCGCCTCGCCATAATTTGTATATTTTCAGCATTATACTAGTAACTACCACCACATCGCTCTCCCTCTCGGTTCGCTCGTTTTATCTTAGATTTACTATACCTTTATACATGCCGTTCACCCAAGACTCTCATCTCGAGCTTCTCTTCCCTGCCTCACTCATTTCGCCTGATGTGAAGGACGCCCTTCACGAGGACTTACACGTGTGTAGAGCTCGCTCCTCATCTCACACATACCCTGACATTCACCAAGATTCGCCCTCTCGCGTCATCTGACTATTCGCGCGGCCACCTCGCAGTTCTCTCTGTTCTCACACAAGTCTCCGACCCTGGTGAGACAGCCTGGCGCGCCCAATTCGCCGCAATGCGTGCTGCACCGGCCACATATTACTCGCTTGTCATTGTCGACCGTGCTTCGGACAGGATCATTGGTGTCGGGACGTTGTTTGTCGAGAACAAGTTCTTGAGGGGCCTGGGACGTGTTGGACACATCGAGGATATCGCGGTGGATAAGCAGCAGCAGGGGAAGAAGGTTGGACTCCGTATCATTAATGCGTTGACTTACATCAGCGAGAGAGTGGGCAGCTATAAGACTATTTTGAACTGCAGCGAGTCCAATATCCGTGAGATACCCCATCACACTCTCCTTCTTCAACTGACTATTGGATATTTATAGCCTTCTATGAAAAGTGCGGATTCGAGAAGAAGGAATGTGAGATGGTCAGTGTTGTTTATAATGGATATGTTCTCAAACTTATCGTGCATTAGGCAAAATACACTCGAGTCCCATCCCCACGGTTATGAGTAGAGCATTCGGGATTTTCTTGGACATTATATCTGGATCAGGCGCAGATGTACATTTACTCCGTTTTAACCTTAGAGCTCGTTCGCTTAACTTATTTAAACATAAACTTAACAGTGCTAGATAAACAACGTAAGTACACATGATGTACACCTGTTCATCACTACCCCAACCAGGGCGCTTAAGCCCAACGCAGCATTCATTAAATAAATCAAAGTCATTAGATCGTGACGTCAACCAATATTTCTCAATACTCTTCTTCTTCCTTTACCGTCATCCCTACAAACCGTGCCCCTTGTCTCCCCATGGTACTTGCACCAAGTTCATGTCCAGGACCTTCCATACTCGGACGAGGCTTGAAGCTCTCGCGGCGACTGCCTGTCCTTCCCGCACCAATGGCACCGAAGATGGAGTAACCTGGGTTAGACGACATACTGGCAGCCGAGGGAATCCGCTGCATCCCATAGCTGGTTCCTCTTGCGCTGCCATAGGCCGGTGGTTGTGCATGCGGCATGTAACCATTCCCGTTCTGGTACCCGTACCCATGCTTGCTACTCGTAACAGGCCGCGGGAGGCTTGACGTGGGTGTCTTGCTAGACTTATGCATACCTTCAACGGAATACGCGCCACGAGTTTTCGGCGGGGTGTTGGTCTTGTTCCCGAGTGGTTTATGAGGCGAGGACGATGGGTAACCGTACCTGTAGGTGGGTGTAACACTGCCGGATCGCACAGATGCGGAGTTCATTGCGTTGGAATTACCCAAGCGAGGTCGTTTATTTGGTATAGACGTCGAGTTGCCGAAGTTCTCGCTGTGTGACAGAGGGATCGCTGCATATACTCGACCCCCACCGGGTTGTGGTGTCACTCCGCGGGGCGGGACAGATTCACCTCGAGTTCGCTGTGAGGTGGGGATTGGATGGCCTCAGCAACATTTATATGCAAAATCTAACCAAGCCCACCTTGCGATTCTCCTTCCCAGCTTCTGCGGCGTCGATAGTCTCCGAAAGAACCCCAAGGATGCTCACGCCGTTGACCAGGAAAGGTCTGCGATACTCATCCTCCCATGTTGGTATGGATACCATGAGGTCCTTCTCCAACTACACGGCCCAGAGCGCATTGTTAACAGTGACGTAACGAGGTGAAACAGCCACAGCATACCCTTGGTTTCTCCTTCGTGACTCGCTTACGCATCTTCTCCTCCCTCAGTAACCTTCCTGGATCCCGGGGTCCACGACCGAGCAAACGCGACTGATCAGACGCAGCTGCCTAAAACACCGCGATAAGGACCAAGGCTATCAGCAAGAGTAACAACGCAAACGAACTGCCAATTCCTTCTCTTCCTCGCAGATCTCAAAATATTTCTTGATTGCTGCTAGGAGGGGAGCTTTGATTCGACGTTCCTCTTTAAGTCTCTGAATTTCCGTCTCATGCAGGCCAAGGAGCTCCTCGGTATGTTCGTCTTCGTCAAAAAGTTACAATGGAAACCTGACTTCATATCAAATAGTCTCACCATCTATAAATGGTGCAAACGCGCCACGCTCTTCGTCACCGAGGATAAGTTCATCCCATAGACGCTCAATCTCAGCGCGCGCGTTAGTGATGAAAATGGACATGCTCTCTCGCTTAAGATCAAGCATTCGTTCATGCTCAGCTTCGTACTACGCAACACAAAGTTCAGCTATGTTAATTTAGGAAGATAAGACCTGTTAAACGTACCGCTTGGACATTAGCCTCAGCAGAGCCGCGATTGGCGTCGACGAAAGCATCCATTTCAGCTTCCTCCACTCCAAGTCTACGCCATAGGGTGTCCAGCTCGTTGTATATGGCCTGGATGTGTGCTTCTCGTCTCGACTTGAGCTCTTCCAGCTGTTTTATACATCCGTCATTCATCAATACGAAAGTTGTTCACGAGCTGCCTACCTCAGTCTTGGTGCTTTCAGCCCATTGTACAAGGCCAACAGTCGGTTCAACCCCTTCTACACCGAACGTCTCGTTTCCGGGGCTTTCTAAATCCAGAGATTCATCCGAAGCCTCTTGAAGTCGGACAACGAAACGTCCAAAGACTGCATGGTAGAGTACAAGTGCTTCTTCTGCTTTCATGCCAGATGATATACTGGTATTTGGCGTGGAAGTGCTTAACGAGTTCGAAGCCACAAGGAATGGATCGGGCTGTGATGATGGCGACACGGAACGCGGGAGGGCCAAGGTGGCGTTTAGGAAGGAAGACGGGCGCCCCATAGGAGGCGTATCAGCCTCTACGGGAAGAGGAATGCCTAACTCTTCGTGCAACCAGCCAATTTGAAGGAAGGTTTGCGAAAGCTGGGTGAGTCGGCGAGTCTGCAGGGCGAATGCAAAAAACACTAAGACCCTAAGTCAACAAAAGCCGCACTCACAATCTCGCTCTTGGCACGAACAAGCTCTTTCTCAAGTTTATTAAACCTCTCAGGTGTTACATCCTTGAGCACCTGAGTCTCATCGCCTGACTCAGTTCCTTGGGCTGGAATCAACGAGACAATGTCGGATCCAAAGAACCCAGAACCGACAATCCGAATTAAGGCATTGATTTTATTACTGAGTCCCGATAATTGCTCGAACTTGGCTTGATATAGGTGTTGCAGTTTCTCCTGATACGCTGTGAGATATTCGACACGATTTGGGAGAACCTAATTAAAATCCGAAGGTAAGGATATTTTCTGTTGAGGTCAGAAATATCAGACACCTGTTGTTTCCTCAACTCGCCAACGCTGCCCGTGATAGCTTTGGTATGCGAGCCTAACGCCCTCGCCAGCTTAAGGCACTCATTCTCAAGCACTCCACACCTTCTCATCCACTCTGCAACTTCCTTACGCCTTTCATCGATCTTTCTGTCCACGCAATCCACAAGTGCCGTGTGCAGTTCACTGAGATCGTCGGTCAAAGCCGTTGGTGGAAGGCCGAGCTGCGCATGGAGGGCAGGAATCAAAGGCGTTTGAGAAGTTAGATGAGATTGCAGTGAGTTTAGCAGAGAATCCACGGTCGTCGCCATAGATGGTGAGACTGAGGATTGAATTCGACGCGACACGGTTACACATCACGTGACGTGTTCACGGAGATAGCCGAAGGATGTTTCACGTTCAAGTTTCAACGTGCTTTTTTCAAGTCTGTTCTCACCTAGCTCTAATCACTTTTCGATTTACACCGTCATAGTGAAACTGGGCTACTTTTATTTTTAGGTGGATCGCAAACAGTGAACACGGTCGGATCATCACTGGCACTTGGATTTCAATCATCTGTGATGTCCACCTCAACTCCAAAGATGGAATGCGCTGTCTGCAGTACAGTTTCATCACTGAACTGCTCAAGGTGTCTAAGTGCGTTTTACTGCGGAGAAGATCATCAAAAGCAGGTCTGTTCCAAGTTTTGTCTTGGAACCAGACATGTTCACTTTATGTAACACAGGCATGGCCTGAACACAAGTATTTCTGCCACGAACCCTTTCAGATGGGTCTTTTCGCTTCAGGACAATCGATGACAGTGACGCCAGTTTTCATCCCAGTCTCCACGGGGGATCTAAAAACACTACCCCGGGACAAACTCGCCAAGCTACTATCTTGCTCTACCGATCACCTGGAGATTGTCCTGTCAGCCATGTCTACTCTCTTCGATTCTACTCACCAGATTGTTTGTGCTTACACCGCAGTTCCAAGAGGGCTTGCACGCACTCGAGGCCCCGAATCTGTGATTACCGTCTCCAATGTGCCAAAGGAGTTGTGCACGCATGCTATATTCATGGCCGGCTCGTTGGAGAACTCTTTACCAGAGATTAACGGAAACGTCCTGTTTTTTTATCTCAAAGCTAAGAAAAACTTCTTGGTGCAGCCCGATTTCAATGCTGCACAAGCGGCCATCGCGGCGTGGGACCGCGCGAACTGGGACGGAAACTGGTCTCAGGAGACATTCGAAACACTGGCAAAAGTTTTTAAAAAGCATGTTACGTCGCCCACACGCCCCGAATATCATATTGATCATTTCAATGCGGTCGTTTTTCCTGCATTAGAACAAAAGCCTTTTATCACGAGGCTTCCTTGCATGTATGTATATCCCAGCTGACGATTTTGAGTCCCCCCCTGTCCATATTCTTGACAGGGAAAACGTGGTAGGGGATAATGATGCTGAAATTCGGTGGCTGCGGCATACGCGCTCTCGAGGTGAACTTCCAAATCAATTAGTTGTCTGCATGCGAGGTCGCTTCCTAGACGACGGATCACCGTCCAACAAAGCAATTAAAGCAGCAACAAAAGGCAAGGCTAAACACCCCTGGTGCGGGAATATCGTTGTATTGAAGTTGGTATGGATGCTGACGGAGGTGATGTCAAAGCCGCGATTGAGTTTTTCACGGAATATGGGAGTTATAGTGTTTTATATTTGTAGGTGAGCGAGTTTGCAAAATTTGAATTGCCAATATTGACATATATTCTTTTGTATTCCGTCTATACTATGGTGTTCTTGTCATTTAAACAACAGAAAATCAATGAGTGGATCACGAATCGACAGCACAGCCATCTATAATACTTCAGAGCTATGAAATGCTATGGGCTATACCATACTTCGCAAACATGTCTGCATTGCCCTCAGTGGCCCAAGGCCTAGGTAGCCAAAGCCTTTATCGTAAATAGCCTTTACACGCTATATCTCGAGTAACAGATATTGAGAAGGTTCACGTGCGGCGCCAGCTCATCACTGAATACAATGGAAATCTCGAGTACTAGTATTGTAAGCTAATTGAATGGATCATAGAGTGAAGACTAGAAAAGTCTCAGTAGTGCCTACCAGAGATGAGGTGGTAAGGAGTCAGTTTATAATAACAATTAGCTAATGGGGTCTTCACCACATGGATTTTTCTTGTCTGTGCCTGTTGTTCAGTCATACAAGATGAGAAACATAACCATTGTGCATCCTGAATTTAGGGGACCATGAATGCCATAGTATTGATTGAGAATGTCTGGATTTACATCTTCATATTCATCCTTATAGAATCTGTGTTTTTTCACTTGCCCAAGAAAAAAAAGATCCTAAACTTATTGTTTATTGAAAGTACACAATATGAGGCATGATTTGTAACCCTATGTCCAGGCTATGATAACCTGCTTGGCATGAATGGATTGGTTTGGAATTCCAGTGACATTGGAAGTTTGCACAATCTTCATTTATGGAGTCTAAGAATAGGAAATGAAGAAGCCAGAGGTGATGTGGGTTTGAACAATCCAGCAAGTGTAAACACCCAAGTCTCAAGAGAAACATACGCCATGCTTGAGAAAATTGACTGCCCACTTCCACCCATAGTCATTCAATCCATGTATTGTGCATTGACCTGGATGAAATTAGTATCTGGTTTTATTGTGGGATAATAATACAAACTCATGAGCCCCACATGAATGATGCCTGATTCGGCCCCTTTTGCATGATTATCCAAATAGCCACCTCCATGTTTTCCCCACCACAATCTCCTCTTACATGTGAGGGTGTCCCATAGTCCTCGAAGCCTGTAAGAACAGTTCTAAAACTGTGGATGCTCAGTTATTATTACTGGCCCTTAAGCCAGTGACCTTCATTTAATGTTAGGTTAATACCACCAGGTACATTGAAACACACCATTCAACTATAGCCATCAACAAAACCATGGATGACAATACCCCATAAGATCAATTTGTGATGTCCATCTACATGCCACAGACTATTTGGCCATGGCACTTTGTAAGTACAATGGTTCATTGTTATTTTTCATGTAGGATACAGCCTAGTTTGTCCTTTCATTCAAGGCACTGGATAACCTGTCTATGCTGCACACATAAACCATGGCTTCGCAGGAATCCTGCAAGATACTGTATACCAGAATCAGGCCTTTTAACCTTAAAGACCTTTGTGTAAGATACTTAAGTTGTGTCACACAAACAGACTGAGCCAATATCTGTATTGGAGTCTGTGACTGGTGTAGTTACAAGTAAAAGTGATTACCTAATTACTTGTGGACAACTGTATAGTTGTCCACTATCTACAAGCGCCCCTAGTGGGTGGCTTATATAATACAGCCCATAAGTCACTCTGGTGACTTATATACCTTAGATAGTAGCATATATGCTACTATAATAATATATAAGAATCTACATTCTTACATCCTCCCCACAGACCGAACCTCAGGAGGTTTGGGCAACTTTATGCTGATGGAGGATCAGCGTACACTGGTGCAGGTGCAGTTGAAGATGACTGCACAGCTTCGACAGTGTTGTTGTAGTAGATGGAGTCAGCAGGATCAACTTCCATCATGTTGTCATCTGCTGTACTAGCAGATGCAGGTGGGGGAGTGGATGGAGCAGGGGGTCCCGTTGACAGCACATCCGTACATGCCTGCGAGCAGGGAGGCCCTCCGCCTCCTCCCATTGAGTGATGAATTGTCGTCGGACATAGTAGGTTCTCCCCAGAAGCCTGGGGGACACATGGGCATAGGTATATGAAGGCCAGTGTATTTCCGGCCTTTGCAGGCATCAAGTAACCGTTGCGCAGTCTCATTGTGGCAGACTTTGCTCTGCTTGCGCACAAAGTAAGGCTCTATGTTGATTAGAGCCCTACCATGGTCTCCTCCCTCATAGGTACCTAGCCACTGGGCTAGTTCATGGAGTGATGTGCTCTTGGGAGGGCATTTCCACTCAAAGGCCTTCTCGATGCTAGTGGACAGTAGCATTGGTAAATCTTGCCACCAGCATGAGCTGGCAAGATTGGCCCACTGGCCATGGACTGTGAACAGTTCTGTAAGTTTTTGAAGAAAGACTAAACTGTCTTTCGTTGGCTTAATGAGCTTAAGCCAGACCCACACGTGAACATCCTCTAGTTGGAGGGTGTTATCTCCAAGCCCACAGATAGCAGGTGATACTCCCTCTGGGGAGTATTCAATTGTGCGCAACGCATCCTGAAGATTGGGAGGCATGTCGTGTGTGATCTTGAATGCTGGTGTTTGAGTGGGCCAAGTGTTGCTTGCAGTCAGCACACTTGATTATGGCGTGCTGCGTGACATGGCAAATGTCACACGCACTAGCGTGAGCTGCTCAACGAACCTAGGTTCGTTGAGAGGGCAGGTGTTGAACCACTCTGCACTTCAACAGCTCATTTGTACCACTGTAGGGTGTGGTGCTTCCCCCATGGGCGGGGTAGAAATCCCGTCTGTGTTGCAGGCGGGTCGCCTATGGTGGGGGCGATGCAAGCGTTCAAAGATGCAGGGTACAGTGCCGCCAGCGCTCGCTGTTGGGATGTGGTTTTGCAACTGGATTGTTTTGGTCCTACCGGTAGTAGGAGTAGATGGACTCACTGAGTCTGTCATCAAATCTGGCAATGAAGTCAGATCAATTATTGTTGGCACTGATGGCATTGATTTCATGGTGGATAACTTATCTGCCATTTCACGATTCAGCTGTCTCTCCTTATCGAGAGCAGCACGCAGGCTATCAAGCTCTGATTGGAGCTTGTGTGTCTCCTCTTTGTAAGAGGATACTGCGTCCTTTACAAAAGGACATGCCATTTCTGCTAGTAAAGGTGGCCAGGTATTAGGGCAACCTCTGGGGCTAGTGGAATATCACACTAGGGCCTGGCAGGTGGGAATCCAAAGTATATAAGCTCAAGGAAGGCTACAGGCAAGGATACATACCTAGCAGATAGGAATCCAAAGAGAAAAGCCTAAGGACTCCCACTGCCGAGGCGGCTACTAACTAAGGAAAGACTCCAAACAGACTGAACGTTTTGGGTGCTTAAAACAGAAGTCATGTGACCTGTGATGGGTAGATTCCAACTTGCACACATAAGCGGGCGCTTAAATCGCGAACAGAAGCGCCAGCTGTAGAAGTGAGTAGGAAGGAGGAGGGGAGGAAGGAAATGGGAATATTAGATAGAAATGACAGGAAGGAGAAAAGAGAGATAAAAGGGAAATGGGGATAGAAGGGGTGAACATGAATAAGAGGAGAATAGGAGAAGGAGAATAAAAAGGAGCAGTATGAGGGGTTCCCCTTACATCACCCCCCTTTTAGAGTGTGACGTCCCGACACATTGACACCTACTGGGGGTACAAGTGCCTTTTGATGGAAGGTGTCAAAATCTGTGGCACGAATGCGACAAGGGTCACCGGGATGGAGGAGGTGGAAGTCTGGGGCTGCTAAATCTGCCTCAGGGATCCATTCATCATGCTCATATCCATACCCCTTCCATCTGACCTTGTATTTGAGCTTTCCATGGCAGAATTGACTGTCCAAGATCTGTTCAATCTTGTAGTGCTCATCTTCCCCTACAAGGACTGGGGGAGGTGGGGGTTGAGCTTTCCGACCAGGGATGGGGTCAGGGGGGCAGGGGAGGAGCTTCACCACTGGGAAGACAGGGTGGAGGCGACTCATAGACTTGGGGGGTCGGAGATGGTAAGCATTGGATCCAACCTTGTGTTCCACTAGGAAGGGGCCTAGGTTCCAATGTGACAATTTCTTAGAAGGGTGAGTAGTGCTAATGTCACTTGCATCTAGGAAGACTTTGTCACCAGGAACAAAGGTAGGGGCTGGCTCACGATGACGATTGTAGTATCGAGCCATATCCTCTTTTGCCTTTACAAGGGTGGCTCAGGCTTCAGATAGGGAATCAGCCATTCGTTGTTTGAACTCATTCACCGCTTCTCTCCTAGATGGCTGTTGGTGAGGTTTGAAGCCCATCTGAGGGTGGTGACCAGAGTCGAGCATGAAAGGAGTCTCTTTTGTGGATGAATGGACGTGGTTGTTGTACTGGAACTCTGCAAGGGGCAGGAGGTCATCCCAGTTGTCCTGTCGCTTGTTCACAAATAGACGGAGATACTGCTCTAGCTCTTGGTTGACATGTTCTGTCTGTCCATCAGTCTGCAGGTGGTATGCAGTGGAGGCAGCCACCTCAATACCCAGAAGTCTGTATAGCTCCCGAGTGAACTCACTGACAAACTGTGTACCTCAGTCTGAGAACACATGGAGGGGTAGGCCATGGTGTCTCCAAACATGATCCCTAAAGAGACGAGAGGCTCCCAATGCTGTAATTGTGGTCAAGGTGGGGATGAAGTGAGAATGTTTGGAGAAGGAATCCACGATGACCATCACTGCATCATACCCTTGCGAGTCGGGGAGTTCTACAATGAAGTCAATGCTGACCGTCTCCCAGTGCTGCTCAGGAATCTCCAGAGGGTGCAGTTCTCCAACAGGCAACCAACGTTGAGCCTTGGTGCATAGGCATAGGTCACATGCCTTTGTGTAGCTACCGATGTAGCGAGACATGTGAGGCCACCAATAGTTCCGAGAGACAAGTTCCAAGGTCTTCCAATGTCCAGCATGGCCAGCAATATGAGTGTCGTGATGTTGGGAGACAATTCAGCATCGTAAGTCATGCTGATTGGGGACATATACCTTTCCACAGAACAGAAGTGTACCATCCCTCTCACCCCATTCTGACGACTTCACAGACTTCCCAGTAGTCTTGCGAAGTTCCTTGGCAGCACGTGCAACCGACTCCTCCAGCTCTCCCTCCTTGGTGCCCTTATGAATGTCCCTTAGGATGTCGTGTTTTTCTCCTGTAAACTCTAGTCCTTCCAGTGCACGAATGACAAAGAGTTCTGGTTGGAGAAGTACCAAATTATCATTGTCATTTGAGCCAGTGCCATGATCGGGTCAGCATGAGAGTGCATCTGACTTGCCCATTGTCTTGCCAGGGCGATGGTACAGGTTGAAGTCAAACCGAGACAGATAAAGAGACCAGCGTGCTTGGCAACGGTTGAGCTTTTTGGCTGTGTGGAAATATTTGGGGTTTTTGTGGTCTGTCCAGATCTCGATATGATGCCTCGCCCCCTCAAGGAAGTGTTGCCATTCTTCGAGGGCACGCATGATGGCGAGCATTTCCTTGTCATGGATCTCATAGTTGCACTCAACCGGACTGAGACTCTTGGAGAAGAAGGCTATGGGGTGCCACTTGTTATCAACCTTGGACTGTTGGGAAAAAACAGCACCAGTTGCAAAATTGGAGCTATCTGCTTCAACATGATATGGGAGGTCGTCATCTGGGAATGCAAGGATGGGTGCAGATGTTACCAATTTCTTTATAGTGTAGAAGGCATCCTGCTGTGAAGGTTCCCATGTCCAAGGAGTGTCTTTGCGAAGCAGGTCGAACATTGGATGTGCATGGTGTGAGAATTTCTCAATAAATCGACGGTAGAAGTTGGCAAAACCAAGGAATGATTGTACCTCCTTCTTGTTGTTAGGTGTTGGCCACTCAGCAACACCAGCAACCTTGACAGGATCCATTTCGGCCTTCCCATGAGAGATGATGAGACCTAGGTATTCAATCTTGGTCTTGTCAAAGTCGCACTTGTCAGGATGCAA
Organism: Ramaria rubella; assembly: GCA_015039355.1. Taxonomy (NCBI): domain Eukaryota; kingdom Fungi; phylum Basidiomycota; class Agaricomycetes; order Gomphales; family Gomphaceae; genus Ramaria; species Ramaria rubella. The sequence continues at coordinate 51,268 of MU134344.1, forward strand.
ATCAAGCTTGTGTTCTCTGAGACGCTGTACCACCTTCCGTACAACTTCATGGTGACTCTCTAGATCTTCTGAAAATATCAGAATGTCATCCAGATAAATGCACACAACACCTTCAGCAATGAGGTCATGGAAGATGTCATTCATCATAGTCTGGAAAGTGGCAGGGCTGTTAGTGAGGCACTAAAGGTTCAAACAGTCCCTGATTCGTTTTGAATGCTGCTTTCCACTCATCACCCTCTTTGATTCTGACATTGTTAAAGCCCCAACAAATGTCAAGCTTAGTAAAGTAGTGGGCCCCTCGTAGGCTGTTGACAAGGTCAGAAATCAAGGGAAGAGGGTAGCGATTCTTGATTGTCATTGCGTTCAGCACCCAATAGTCCTGGACAAAAACCGTAGGGCACCATCTTTCTTTTTAACAAAGAACACTGGTGAGGCCATTGGTGACTTTGACGGTCGGATGCGTCCTGTGCTCAAATTCTCCTCAAGGAATTTGTCCAATTCAGCCTGTTCTCCTGGAGAGAGGGGCTACACCTTGGGTGAAGCTCCGGGGTTAGCTCCAGGTTCTAACCCGATGGCATGATCCCACGATTTGCATCCTGGAAGCCTGTCAAATGACTCTTTTGCAAAGACATCTTCATAGTCAGACAGGTAGTCTGGAAGAGTGTCTGAAGGTTGGGAATTGTGCCAGGCAGCTTCTGCAAGGCGTTGGGATGTTGTTGACGAAGCACGAATGAACTCAGCTTGGGGAGGGAGCATAGCGACTAGAATGCGGTCACCCTCTTCTATAGCCTCATCAGATGAGCCATCAGCCATTTCAGAATCACCCCCATACTGTTGACTCAGGAGGAGTTCTTCTTCGGCTGTTGATCCATCTGAATCATGCATGAGAATGGGGCAAGGACCAATACAGCAGGGGCACAGTCATAGGGCTCTCTGATGTCCTTCCTTGATAATGTTGCAACATGTATGGCACTGGGGAGGACAGCGCGTCATCCATACTTCTTGAGACTTCCAGTCAACTTCTGGGTTGTGGTCCCAGAGCCAGGTGTAGCCAAGGATCATATGTTGACGCCCTAGGCAGGTAACGACAAATGCAGCTCTCAGAATGGTCTTTGTACTGCATAATTAGATCAACGACTTCAGTGATGGATCCAGATTCATTGGGTGAGCCATCAACATTGTACACTGGAATGGGACAAGAGAGTGGTCGTGCAGTGAGGCAGTTTTCTTGATCTCTGCTGTATCTGTGGTTTGAACCTCGACTGGGAGAGAGAGGGAGTTTGGGTTTGGGGTGGAAGCAACAACATTTCATTCCCATTTTTTATGACAGAAACGAGTATGAGACTGGGGAGGAGTTAAGGGTTGTGTGTCTAGCATTTCGGTCTCCGTAGCTGAGGAATCAGGTTCTGAATCTGTGTATTCATTGTTTACCTGATTATACAGCAGTGGAGTGAAACAATTGGGAATTGGCAGCAGGGGCACACTATTCACCTGCTGCGTGACACAAAATCCTCTTCTTTTTCCTGAGGCTCTGGATTGTCTTCCTTGATAGAGCTTGCAACTCTAGGATCAGTGGATGACAGCAAGTGGGCAATCCATTCGTCCTTCTCTTCAGCAGTCATGGTCCAAACATCAAAGGCCTGAGGACATTCTCAAACCAAGTGGCCTGGTTTTCCACACCTATGACAGACAAGGGAACTGGGTTGACGACGGCGAGCAGCATCTACCTCCATTGCCACTGGTTGGGCACCCATGGTAGCAATAGGTAGGACTGCTTGAAGCTGTGGTGCTGATTCTGATTGGTGAGGTGGGTGTGGGTTTCGGTGGTTGACACCAACAGAGACAGGAGAGGGACGGGTAGAAGTATTTGGTGTAGGGTGTGAGGCGCTTTGAAAGGCTTCATTAGCAGCACGTGCTTGTGAGATTGTCCTAGCCACTGAAAACCATTCGGAAAGGTCATCGTCCGATGAGCGTCCTTCAACCATATTAGCAATCCGGCTCTGGATGGAAGGGTCAAGACCATGGCGGAATTTCATGACAATGGAGGCCTGTTCTCCGTATCCAGACTTCTCAACCAGCTCTTCAAACTCATCGATATAGTCATCAATGGTACGACGATTCTGATAGTATTGACGCGACTCGAGTTTGGTCCAGGCAGTAGTTTCTTCATGGGGAAGGAAGAATGTTGACCTGAATGCCTTCTCGAAAGAGACCCAGGTAGAATGGGTAGGGCGACCAGTTCTAGTTTTCATTTCGAAGATGCATGTGGCAAAGGATGAAGCACGACCTAATTTCATGAATGACAGGGCCCAGAGGACCTTTGCGTGGTCATTGGCAAAGTGAGTTGGGCACAGGGCAAGATAGAGTTTACAAGAGTTCAAGAAGGCTCGTCTTTTTTCTCTGTCGCCATTAAAGTCAGCAGGAGTGGCAGGAGTGGCGCGTTTTTGAGTAGTAGGGGGGGAAAGGGATGCAGTCATAAGGCTAGTGACATCATGGTTCAAGGTGTGCACCTGGACATCTGTCTGTTGAACCTGTTGTGCCAGTAATTCCTTCTGTTCTCTCTCAGCATGCAAAGCAACCTCTAAAACTGCGACACACTGATGCAGCTGATTGTAAGCCGCTTAAGCCGCTTGAAAATCAAAGGGATTCGGGTCTTCTGGTATGGGTGTAGACATGGTAGAGGTGGATGGAGTATTAAGGAATGTACCAGAGGGGTCCTGAGCTGCTATGCACCTGAAGATATCAATTCAGAGACAAAGGTGACAGTGACCGGTCCAGTAAGTTGGCAGGCTTTTCTACTATAAGGGCAACCTCTGGGGCTAGTGGAATATCACACTAGGGCCTGGCAGATGGGAATCCAAAGTATATAAGCTCAAGGAAGGCTACAGGCAAGGATACATACCTGGCAGATGGGAATCCAAAGAGAAAAGCCTAAGGACTCCCACTGCCAAGGCGGCTACTAACTAAGGAAAGACTCCAAACAGACTGAACGTTTTGGGTGCTTAAAACGGAAGTCACGTGACCTGTGATGTAGCCCAGGTAGATTCCAACTTGCACACGTAAGCGGGCGCTTAAATCGCGAACAGAAGCGCCAGCTGTAGAAGTGAGTAGGAAGGAGGAGGGGAGGAAGGAAATGGGGATATTAGATAGAAACGACAGGAAGGAGAAAAGAGAGATAAAAGGGAAATGGGGATAGAAGGGGTGAACATGAATAAGAGAGGAGAATAGGAGAAGGAGAATAAAAAGGAGCAGTATGAGGGGTTCCCCTTACACCAGGCCACTTTTAATGTGTGTTCAATGTCGTGCATTCGAGGGTCAATAAGCCACAATTCGGCAGCTTGCAGAAAATACTGCATGTAAGCATTGCACTCTGGGCAGGAGTCGCAATGGACGATGGCTATGGTGTCTTTGATGCCATGCACCATCCAGCTTTGCTCCTTTTGGAGCAAGGCAAATTGTTCAGAGGCACTAGGTAGTGCCTCTGCTGAGGGATATGGATGGGATGCTTGAGCATCCATGTGGATTCACAATTACACTTGCACTGGTGTGGATGTGGTAGTGGGTGGCAAAAGCCTTGAAGCAGCGATAAAATTGTGGCTTGAAATTTAAGGTGAGCGCACCTGTCGTGTCACGTGATCACATCACATGATAGCATTGCATTGCGCAAATTGCTGACACAAACTGTTTGTGTTGAGTCCTTTTATTACAGGACTCATTCCTTGTCATTATCATGCCTATAATGCACAATTAGGAAGCCCTCATGGCTTCCTAACTCCCCTCAGCTCTAGATGAGCATCTAGTGCTTCTAACTCTTTGCATGCAGAGAGTGGCTCCCAGGTGACATCTCCCAATGTCCACTGCACTTGTAACTCCAAGTTGGAGTCACTAGTCCAGCAATGACCAAGGATCTCATCCATGAACCATTCTGGTTTGTCTTCTTTCTCAAAGTCATGAATATAATTTACATCACGACAAGGAAAGCATTCATTGTCATTGGGTATATGTGGTCTGATTATACTGGCATGAAACTTTGGAAATATCCTCTGAGCCGTGAGCTCCGGAGGTAACTCAAGTTTCACATTGGAGGTGGAGTTGTCCACCTCCATAACTTGATATGGCCCAATATAATTGGGCAGTAGTTTCTTCACCGAAATGTGTCGGTTCGGCAACTGCTGGTGCACCAGCAAGGCACTCACAGTTATTACTGCAAGTGCCTTGTGCTCTATGCCATCCACATGTGGATGGCATAGAGCACAAACATTGGGAATGTTGGCTGGAGCCAACGTTCCCAATGCTCGACCTCTGGCTGCACCGGCAGTTGCTGAACTGAGTCAGTTTGGCGACCGCTGGTGCGCCAGGACTGCGGGGCCCACAGTTGTTGCCACAGTCAACGGTGACAGCACCCACCACAGTGTGGTGGGTGCTGTCACAATGGCAGCTTTCTTCCGGCTCACACCAGCTTCAAATCGAGGTCTAATCTCAAGCTGAAGCCCAAGCCAAAGCAATGGTCCGGCTCCGGCTTAAGAGCCGGCTTAAAGCCAGACTGCAGCAACACTACCACGCAACAGCGTTACAAAACACATGAGCATGAGACAATTGCTATCCTAGAAGCACTTATGAAGTGGGAGGATAAGCTACTAGGTTGCCAGTTCACACTGGTGACAGATAACAAAGGTCTCGAATACTTTGAGACACAACAGAATCTGTCCAACAGACAGGTGCGCTGGTGGGAGTTTCTCTCCAGATTCAATTATACCATGGTACATGTACCAGGGGTGGAGAACAAGGTAGCCAACTGTCTGTCATGCTACTATGAGAACAATAAGTAGGGTGAAAGTCACCCCACAGAAGAATACGTCGATGCAGATGCACGGCTAGATCCAGAAGGAGAGTTTCTTCCAACGGATTGATTTGTAGAAATACAAATGGCCACAGCGCAATGGTTGCAGCAATTACAAGATGTGACAGAGCAGTGTGTCACGGATATGCAGCAGATGAACAAAGCAGGGGAAGTACCTCCCACGCAAGTGGAAGGTAATGAGGAGGACAATGTATTAGTTACAGCATCTGGTGCAGACTCAGAGAGTCTACACTCATGCGTAGAATGTAAGTTTGACCTGAAACAAGCCATAGCCAATGGCTATGGAACAGATCCAATACTCAAGAACGTACTGGCAAATCCTGAAGCTCACCCCAGATTTAGGGTGAGAAACAGACTGGTTTGGACAAAGAACCAGTTCAATAAAGACATTGTGTGTCTTCCCTGGGAATTTTTTTCCAAGGGGAGGAGAATGGTTGAGATAATTATCCATCATGCACATAGAATAGTTGGCCATTTTGGGCAATTCAAAACCAACAAGTACATCAAACAATTGTACTGGTGGTCAGGAATGGCAGCTGACATAGAGTCATTCTGTGGATCCTGTGTAGCCTGTCAGGCTGCAAAGAAGGACAATAGACAACCAGCAGGGTTGTTGCATACCCTGCTGATACCTGATAGACCATGGCAGTCTATCAGAATGGACTTTGTTGGTCCATTGCTGGAATCAAAGGGTCACAACTACTTATTAGTCATTATTGACAGACTCACGTCTATGGTGCATCTAGTGCCAACTACAATGAGAGTTACTGCACGACAAGTCACGTGGTTATACCTCAAAGAGGTAATATGCCTGCATGGAGTACCTGAGTTGATCGTCTCAGATCGCAACTCTAAATTCACCTCCATATTTTGGAGGGAATTGCAGTGTATAATGGGCACGAAACTGCTCATGTTCACAGTATTCCACCTGCAGACGGAAGGAGCAACAGAACGAGCAAATCATCTGTAGGGCAAATACTCCGCACTGTAGTGCAGAGTGATCAGAAGGATGAGACCGAGAAATGCCCAATGGTAGAATTCACACTGAACAGTTCAGTCAGTGTGACCACAGGATATGCACTGTTTGAACGGAACGGTGGAAACTTGCCCCATATTGGGCAAGTACTATGGGTGGATACTACCTTTAGAGGAGTACAGCAGTTTGCACAACAAGCGTTGTCAAACTTGATTGATGCTCACGATGCAATCATCACGAGTCAAGTACAGCAGACAGACACTGCAAATATCAGACGCTGTCAGGGAACAACGTACAAGGTTGGACAGCTAGTATATCTGTCTACGAAGAACCTGTCCTAGCGTTTTATCTAAAAAGAGATTCTTTTAATTATCCATTCATAATTCTCTGCCAGCTAACGGCTGCTCCGCAGGGTGCGGTACTGTATTCTTCACTAAAGCGAGAATAAGGGAAATTAAAATAAGGATAAATTAGTTCTTAAGTAGTTGTGCTATTAAATAAAAATAGTTAATAAAATTTTTACTTTGCTTATTTATGAGGGTTCATATTTAGGATCTCATACAAAAGAAGTGCAAACTGGTTTAACAATAGGAGTAGCCTTATTTATTGTTTCTGAAGTATTTGCTTTTTTATCAATTTTTATTTATTTTTTCACGCTAGCATTGCCTATTAGTTTAGATGAGAGTGCAGTAAAAGTTAAATAAGGAATTAGATATAGGCGCCTACCGGTTGCAGAGGGTGCGGAGCACTCCGCACAGCGGTGGGGGAGGGTGATTTAGATCCATCATCCATTATCCAAATAGCTAAAGCTAAAGAAGGTTGTTTTTATATTTCAGTTAGAAAGCCAATAGTTTTACTAAAAAAGATACTACGGGATTAGCCAATATGTTAACTTTTAAGTTTGGAATAACTACTACTTTACAAAATAAAGTGTGCTAGGCGGCGGAGTGCTCCGCACCCACCGCTGTGCGGAGGGCTCTTTATTAGATCAAGAATTAATGATCGATTAAATGTTTACAGGGGAATCAATCAACCTTTTTATTGATAGATGGATATTACTTGCATCCATAGAATGAATGAAATTAGGAATAAATGATCTTTTAATTTGTGCGGAGCCCTGCTCCGCGCTCCACGGTGAGGCAGTGCTATTTAAATTATTTTAATATCTGTAATTTGTTTTTTTTACCAGTTAGACTAACTAATTTGTACATTCCTGATTTTATTTTCTTAATGTATTCCAAACCTTCTATTGTCAAGTGATCCTTATTTTTAACAGAAAAAACTACTTTACAAAAATCTACGAAATCTAAATATTTTTTTCCTTTTAAAGGAAAATTAGTAAACAATAGACTGTAGTTCAGAGTTCGAGTCTCTGATTTACCCTAAAAATTTATCATTATTATTGTTAATTAATCTAAAAAAAATATCCTAAGTTAACCTACCCCTCCCTTTTTAGTCCTAAGACTTAATTGCCAAAAGTCTACCAGGTGCCTATTAATTTATCTTGCCCGACTTAGTAACACGGAAGCCATCAGTCTAGTAAGGGCTCTGATATAAGAGCGAATTTTCTCCATGTTAGTAACAATTTTTCTTTCATTGTATTTAATGATGAGCAATTACCTCCGAATAGAAGAGTTCTTTGCATCGCGCTACTGCAGAAAAAAAATTTTAAATAATGATAGATCGGTGATTCCTAATAATGATACTAGAATTAAAGGACCTAAAACCCCTCTTGTACCAATTCCTAATTATAATCTTAAAGAAATAATCTTTGGGTTAATGTTAGGAGACTTAACCACTGAACGTGTAAGTAGAAATGGTAATACTTGATTGCGATTTTATATGTCTGCAAACAAGACCTCGGCTTCAGCTGAAAATACCGACACAAAACAACAACCGTCAGATCTAACTGCGGATTGGCATTTTAAATAGCCACGAATCCTTCCCTAACTGCTATATTTTTCCCTGTCGTTTAATGATATGTTACCTAAAGGACAGGCAAGTGCTTTTTGGCAAAAACTAGCCACACCTGCTGGAACACACTTTTCCGTTTCTTGTCCAGCAGGTGTGGGAAACACGTCCCGGTGGCACATGTGTCACACTGTCACTCAAAAATGGATGCCACTGTCAGCACACCACTTTTCTCACGACTGGGCAGGGAACAGGTGTCACCATCTGGAATTCTCAAGTGCTTTTTGGCAAAAACTAGCCACACCTGCTGGAACACACTTTTACGATTCTTGTCCAGCAGGCGTGGGAAACACACCATTGAAACACCACCACATGTGCTTGCTTACATGATCAACCGCTGGTCCCTGGAATCGGCGTCGCAGACGACGCACTTGACGCACGCATGCGACCAGCAGGCTGCCAGGCTGTCGTTGATGACGACGTCACTGTGCGTGACGTGGAGCGTCACACCGGCGCGTTCTCGCTGCCACTGCGGCCACGACCATGTCCGCAATGCGCACTGCCCAGCCACCACGACCCGGACGCTGTATGCATGCCAGGGGACCCTCAAAAGGTCCCCAAGGCTCCTTGGACTGCGTGTAAGCCGAGCCGTTGCAGGCTGCAACATCCGCGCACCCTGGCGGTGGAGCACGACCGCATGGCGCCGTTCATTGGACGGCCCTCTACGACGGCCTACCAGCACACTACAGCGGACACACCACCACGGGGGATGTATGTCGGTACAGCCGACATACACCCTTGGTCTGGCGAAGACCCCCAGGGCAAACTGCCACACCCGCACGCCCTCTGTGGCGCCCCGCCGCCCCATCCATGTCCCCCCACCCCATCTACGTCCTCCCACCCTCTCCGCATCCCCGCCCCCATTTCCGCGTTCACCACGCACCCGCACGCCCTCTGCAGCGTCCCCCAACGCCCCGCCACCTTCTCCACGTCCCCGCCACCCCTTCTGCGTCCCTGCCACCCCATCTGCGTCCGCGTCCCCCCATCCGCGTCGACCCCACACCTGCATGCCCTCTGCGGCCTCCATCAACGCCCCACCACCCTCTCCTCGTCGCCCGTCGCCATCCGCCCGCCGTGGAGCCGGACGGCCCCGCCAGGGGACCCTCAACAGGTCCCCAAGGCTTCTAGGACTGCGTGTTGCTGCGCCATCCATGAACTTGAGACCGTAAGTAGTGCTATAAGGCTTCGCGGCATACGGCGGAGCCTGCTTGGCTGCTTGCTTGGCTACTTGCTGCGCGGCTTGCTTGGCTAATTGCTGTGCGGCTTGCTTCGTGACTTGCTGCGCAGCTCGCTGGAAAAATGTATCGAAAAGTCTGCATTTCATTTCCCCCTTTTTCTTATAAAAAAAAGTGATGCAAACCAAGCTTTTTAAGACCTTTTCTGCCCCATAAAGTGGTAAGTTATTTGAATTTTGTCAGGTAAAAAGGTGTGAAAAAAGACACATTTTCCCAAAGAAATATTTTTTGATAAAAGAGGAGGACAGTTGTGATTTTTAGGGACAAAAACAACCAAGATATCACTTCCAAAACTTCTTTTTTTAGTCCAAATATATGGTCAAAATGTTGGATCTTTCACACCTTTTCCAACAGAAAAACCAAAGAAAAACCAAGGTTTAGTCAACATATTTTTCCCAGAGAATCTGAAATAAATGTGAAGTTTTGACCAGATTTCTAATGTGAAAGACTCTAATTTACTGGGGATTTTCAAAAATGGAAATCAAGATAATATGATAGATATTCACCACATTTTTCTTGCCATAAATCATAAATTTTGTTATCTTTATTTGTGTCAAGAATTTGAGAAAAATACTGTAAGGAGAAATCATTTTTCCCACATTTTTCAAACATAAAATTCCTCTGTGCCCCCAGTGTGAACCAGTCTCAGATAGCTATCACAAATGGTGTCCTAATAAGGGAATCAGCTTTTTTGCCACGTGGAGTAGCTGAGAGTTAACAAAAGTTAGCCGAAAGTGAATCCATGGGACAACAATGCAAGCTGTGAGATGAAATTTTCTATTAATGTGAAAACTGAGCCACCTCCTAGGAAAATGGGAATTTTTTGAAATTTTGGTGTACTGGTGCATACAAACAATTCTAAAGTCCGCTAACGCTACGTTATAGAGAATCGTAACCCTTTTGGGTTGTGACCAATGGTTCCAAGTCTGGAGTCAGAGCAGTTTACAGACAAGGCCCGGACTGGACAACTTGTTGTCCAGCAGGATTTCTATCAAAGAAATTCAGTCCCGCACAACAGCGTTACAAAACGCATGAGCATGAGACGATTGCTATCCTTGAAGCACTTATGAAGTGAGAGGATAAGCTGCTAGGTCGCCAGTTCACACTGGTGATGGATAACAAAGGTCTCAAATACTTCGAGACACAACAGCATCTGTCAGACAGACAGGTGCGCTGGTGGGAATTTCTCTCCAGATTCAACTACACCATGGTACATGTACCGGGGGTGGAGAACAAGGTAGCCGACTGTCTGTCGCGCTACTATGAGAACGACAAGCAGGGTGAAAGTCACCCAGCAGAAGAATACGTCGACGCGGATGTGCAGCTAGACCCGGAAGGAGAATTTCTTCCAACAGATAGATTTGTAGAAATACGAATGGCCACAGCACAACGGTCGCAACGAGTACAAGATGCGACAGAGCAGTGTGTCATAGACACACAGCAGATGAAACAAGCAGGGGAAGAACCTTCCACACAGGTGGAAGGTAATGAGGAGGACAATGTACTAGTTACAGCGTCGGGTGCAGACTCAGAGAGTCTACGTTCACGCGTAGAATGTGAAAAACGAGCCATAGCCAATGGCTATGGAACAGATCCAATACTCAAGAAAGTATTGGCAAATCCTGAGGCTCACCCTCAATTTGGGGTGAGAAACAGACTGGTTTGGACAAAGAACCAGTTCAATAAAGACGTAGTGTGTCTTCCCTGGGAAGTTTTTTCCAAGGGGAGGAGAATGGTTGAGACAATTATCGATCATGCACACAGAGTAGTTGGCCACTTTGGGCAATTCAAAACCGATAAGTACATCAGGTGATCATACTGGTGGTCGGGAATGGCAGCTGACATAGAGTCATTCTGTGGATCCTGTGCAGCCTGTCAGGCTGCAAAGAAGGACAATAGACAACCAGCAGGGTTGTTGCATACCCTGCTGATACCTGATAGACCATGGCAGTCTATCAGAATGGACTTTGTTGGTCCATTGCCAGAATCAAAGGGTCACGACTATTTACTAGTCGTGATTGACAGACTCACATCTATGGTGCATTTAGTGCCAACTACGACGAGAGTGACTGCGCAACAAGTCACTTGGTTATACCTCAAAGACATAGTATGCTTGCATGGAGTACCTGAGTCAATCATATCGGATTGTGACTCCAAATTCACCTCCATATTCTGGAGGGAATTGCAGCGTATAATGGGCACAAAGCTGCTCATGTCCACAGCATTCCACCCACAGACGGATGGAGAAACAGAACAAGCAAATCATTCTGTAGGGCAAATACTCCACACGGTAGTGCAGAGTGATCAGAAGGATTGGGCCAAGAAATGCCCAATGGTAGAGTTTGCACTGAACCTCTCAGTCAGTGTGACCACAGGATATGCACCATTCAAATTGAACAATGGATACTTTCCCCATATCAGGCAGGCACTATCAGTGGATACTACATTCAGAGGAGTATGGCAGTTCACACAACAAGCATCGTGGAACCTGATTGATGTTCACAATGCAATCATCGCGAGCCAAGTACAGCAGACAGATACTGCTAATATCAGACGCCGTCAAGGAACAACACATGAAGTTGGACAGCTAGTATATCTGTCTACAAAGAACCTGTCCTTACCTAAAGGATGGGCAAAGAAGTTAGTGCCCAATTATATTGGGCCATATCCAGTTATAGAAGTGGACAATTCCATTTCTACTGTGAAACTTGAGTTACCTCCAGAGCTCACGGCTAGGAGGATGCTACCAAAGTTTCATGCGAGTCTAATCAGACCACATATACCCAATGACGATGAACGATTTGCTCATCATGATGTAAATTATATGTATGACTTTGGGAAAGAGGATGAACCGGAAGGGTTCGTAGATGAGATTCTGGCTCATCGCTGGACTAGTAACTCCAATCTGGAGTTACAAGTAAGGTGGACATTAGGAGATGTCACCTGGGAACCGCTCTCTGCATGCAGAGAGTTAGAAGTGCTAGATGCTTATCTAGAGCTAAGGGGAGTTAGGAAGCTGCAAGAGCTTCCTAATCATGCCTCATAGGCACCAGAATGATGATGGTTGAGTCCTTAATAAAAGGACTCGACACAAACACAGTCCGTGTCGGCGATTCGTGCAATGCGACATCGTCATGTGAAGTTATCATGTGACGTTACAGGTGCGCATGCCTTGAATTTAAGGGATGATTTTATCGCCACTTAAAGGCTCTTTGCCATCCACTCCCACACTTGCACCAGTGCAAGTGTATCAGCAAGACTATGCATGAATGCTGAAGCGTCCCATATACCTCGCTCAGCAGAGGCACTCCCTAGTGCCTCTGAGCAATTCGCTATGCTCCAAAAGGAGCGGAGCTGGACAGTGCATGGCATCAAGGACACCATCACAATCGTCCATTGTGACTCCTGCCAGGAGTGCAACGCGTACATGCAGCACTTTCTGCAAGCTGCAAAACTGCAGCTTATTGACCCTCGAATGCACGACATTGAACATGCATTAAAAGTGGCCTGGCCACCATTACTTGCCAAAATGGCACATCCTTTTATTAAGGGTGTGGTAGCCTCCTACAAGGAGGACGTACGCGAGCTCAATTCAGAGCTCGACACGTCATGCTGCCCTCAATAAGGAGAGGCAGATTAATCGCGAAATGGTGAATAAAATATCCGCCATGAAGTTGACGCCATCAGCGCTGACTATAATCGATCTGACATCGCTGCCAGATTCGATGACGGACTCAGTGAGTCTGTCTATGCCAACTACTGGTGCTTCACCGGTAGGACCCATTCGATCTGGTCACAAGACCGCATCTAAACAGAGAACACTGGCAGCACCCTACCCGGTGTCGCTGCACGCTCGTATTGCTCCTGCCATCAGCGACCCACCTGCAACACAGATGGGATTCTTACCCCACCCTTTGGGCAAAGCATTGCATCCCACGGCGGTGCAAACAAGTTGTTGACCCACAGAGTGGTTCGACACCTGCCAGCTCAACAATCCAAAATTCGTTGAGCAGCTTATGCTTGCACATGCAACATTTGCCATGTCACGCAGCACGCCATCATCAAGTGTGCTGACCGCAAGCAGCGATTAGCGACTCAAATGCCAGCATCCGAGATTGTGCATGACACGCCTCCCAATCTCAGGGATGTGTTGCGCACAATAGAGTATTCCCCTGAGGGAGTATCACCTGCTATCCATGGGAATGGTGACAACACCCTCAGTCTAGAGGATGTTGATGTATGGGTATGGCTTAAGTTAATTAAGCCAAAGAAAGACAGTCTGGTCTTTCTACAAAAGTTAATGGACCTGTTTACAGTCTGTGGCCAGTGGGCTGATCTTGCCAGTTCAATCTGGCGGCAAGATCTCCTGATGCTGTTGACCACCAGCGTCAAGAAGGCATACAAATGGAAACACCCTCATGAGAGTACATCTCTCAATGAGCTAGCCCAATGGCTAGGCACATACGTGGGTGTAGATCCCAGTAGGGCTCTCATCAATATTGAGCCCTACTTTGTGCGTAAGCACAGCAAAGTCTGCTATAACGAGACCACACAGAGGGTCCTCAACACGAGCGAAGGCCAGACATTTACCGGCCTTCACATACCCATGCCCCCTCATCCCCCAGGTGGTTGGGGACAACTGTTGACATCGGACAATGATTCATCACTCGACAAACATGGTGGAGGGCCTCCCCACTCGAAGGCACGTACGGGTGTGCCAACAATGGAACCTTCCACCTTGTCTGCTCCCCCACCTGCACCCGCTATTACAGCAGATGACACCAACATGGAAGTCAATCCATCTGACTCCATTTACTACAACAACACCGTCGAAGTAGCCGTGCAGTCGTCATTGACTGCACCTGCACCCATATATGCTGATTGTTAGATCCTAAATCTGACTTCCATTGTTCCAACATTTTCTGCATCCTGATAAGCCCTTTCTGCTTATTTCCGATATGCCCCATTTATCATTCTCAGTCATGATCCTATTTTTATTATCCCTGTACATCTTATCTCGATTTCTGTATTCACTCCAATTCCGGAACTCCATATCACACCCTTATCTTTCCATTTCCAATTTCAGAATTCCACATGTTCCTTTAAATACGCTTTCCTTGCTCAAGCCTTCTTTAGCTTGTATATTTTGTTACATTTTCATTACACTTCATGATATCTTGTTAAGACTCATTATCTTGCTACAACCCGCGATATCCTGTTGTACCCAATATACCTTATCATTCTTATATCACTATATCCCTTATTACACCTTCATTATTCCAAGTCTCATCCATAACAAGCCTTAAAGTCTTTCAACCCTTATTCCAATTATTCCGATTACTCCAATTCTGACATTCTTGACATTTCAAAGCCCATTCATTGATTACACTTGCTTAGCCAAAACCCTTACTCGATATTCATTTATCGTCAGCCCTCTCCCTTCCCACATTGGTTATCTCAATCCAAATATCCAAAACTTCCACTCATCCCCGATAAGTCTCAATGAACTATTTGTCGCTGACCCTTTCCGAATAGACCCAATCATTGGAACTACAACACCTCCATCCGGTCTCAATCCAAAATACCAGGGCACTAGAAATCCAAGAGGGCTCAACCCATAAGTTGAAGCTGATGCCCATATAGATCAGTCTTTGGATCTCCGATCTCCAACTCATCCGATATTCCACGCATTTCCAAATATCACGGCCCTGATTTCGGTCAAGGAGAGTTCCAACCAAATCCAATCTCACGTCTGATCTGGTCCTTAACACTGATCCCCCATCAGCATAAAATCTCCCAAACCTTCCTGAGGTTTGGTCTGTGGGGAGGATGTAAGAAGGTAGATTCTTACAGTAGCATATATGCTACTAATTAGGATATATAAGTCACCAGAGTGGCTTATGGGTTGTATTATATAAGCCGCCCACTAGGGGCGCCTGTAGGTAGTGGACAACTATACAGTTGTCCACAAGTAATTAGATAAGCAATCAGACTTACTTGTAACCACACAACTCGCAGACACCAATAAAATATTGGCAGTCTGTCTAGTGTGAACACTAGGTTTCTTACAACCCAGCATACATGCTGATTCCGAAGGCCAACAGACAAGGGAAGTTTTCTGCACATGGTTCAAAATGTGTGATGCTTGGGTATGAAGATGGCAGGAAAGCCTACCGACTACTGAATCTTGAAACAAGGAAGATTATATGCAGCTGTCATGTACAATTCAATGAAGGAGGAGTCATCTCAGAAGTTGAGCTCCCAAGGAATGAACACTCAGACCAGGAATTCACATACAATGATATGCTCGGTGATAACTCACATCCAAAACACCACACAATGAGTGAACCCGCTCTCCCACCAGCACCGACAATAATTGTGCATTGAGAAAACACTGATGAAGGCATCAGAAGCTTGCCTATGTTTTCAGAGCCAGTGGGAGTCAAGCATGAGCACCCTAAGTCGAACGTGCAAGAGAGAAGCTCAAAAATACCTAGACTATGACAAAGATTGGTCATAGTCAAGCCAGTTTCCCCAATGTTGTCGCCAGCATGAGAGAGCACACAATTGTGCCTCCTTCTGTACATTACGACAATAAGGAGTGATTGCACAAAAATGCACCACTGGTAACAAGCTTGACACATCTGGCATGCACATATTGCCCCTACAATCGAAATGCTGATTACTTGAAGAAGGTTCAAGAGCACGATGATCGACATCGAAAAAATAAGGACACAACCAGAAGCCCAGTAATTGCTCCCATGAATCCTGAAAACCAATTATCTGAGAATGTGGAAACTGCTGATCTTGCTATCTTTGGGGAAATCTTCAGTGGACTCTCTACAGAAGGCCAACCAAGCAACGATATGCCCAGAGATATACCTGAAGCAATTGGTGGGAAAGATGCCAAAAATTGGAGACTGTCAATAGAAAGAGAATTGAAAGGTTTCACTGACAACAATGTCTATGACATAATGCCAATACCAGCTGGAGTAAAGCCAATATCGAGCCACTCTATCTTCAAGATAAAAAGAAACCAGCAGGATGAAATAAGCAACTACAAAACAAGAGTAGTTGTCCAAGGATTTCGTCAAGATAAAGGTGTAAACTATGATGAGGTGTTTGCACCAGTTGCAAATATAGAGTTGATTCGCATAATACTCGCATTAGTGGCAAAGTACAATCTAGAACTCAAAGGGTGCGATATCACACAGGCTTACTTAAATGGCAAACTACATGAGGACATTTACATGTTGCCTCCAGTGAGAGTAGACATTAATCCAGGTCATTGTTGGAAGTTGAAGAAATATGTTTATGGCCTTAAGCAAGCCAGGTGCACTTGGGAATAGGACACCAGATCGAAAACTTACAAGTATAGGATTCACTAGACTCAACACTGAGACATGTCTATATGTGGTCAAGGATCAATCAAAGACCTGCTTCCTAGTAATATATGTCGATGACATCATATTGGCCTTGAATTCAACCGGGTATGCCAGGGATGTCAAACTCATGCTTTTGGGAGCATTTAAGATGCATGACTTGGGACCTTTGACATGGATCCTCAGGATAGAAGTTAAACAGGAGAGAAAACAGAGATTAATTTCACTGTCCCAAGGTCAATATTTGAAGAGGGTGCTGGAACAATGTGGGATGTCCAAACCGAACATCAATCCAGTGAGTACTCTCATGGATAGCCATGCACGGGTCAGCACCGAAGATCCTGATGACAACACCTGCAAACCCAAAATGTCAATCAATGGTACCATGGTCGCATACACCACAATAGTCAGCTCAATAATGTATGCAGCAATGTGTACACGACCAGATCTATTGTTCACAGTCAGCATACTCAGTAGGTACATGTCAAGCCCAAGAGCATGCCATTGGGAACTAGCAAAGAGAGCGTTGAGATACATTAAAGGAACACTGGACGTAGAACTCACTTTCAATGGTTCAGATGCTTCTCCCAATATGGATTTTTATGGTTATTCTGATGCAGACTGGAGCAGTGACTTCAATACATCAAGGTTGACATTGGGTTTCGTATTCATTGCTTCAAAGGCTGCTATATCATGGTCACGTAAACAGCAATCTATGGTTGCACTATCCTCAACCGAGTCAGAGTACATAGGACTCAGTAATGCAGGGCAACACTTGTCTTGGCTGCGTTTATTCTTTGAAGATGTCGGGCACACTCAATCAAAACCCACTGTAATCAACTGTGATAATCAAGCCACAATTGTACTATCCAAAGATCTGCAATTCTGTGCATGCACCAAGCATATTCAATGGAAGTATCATTACATTCACGATGTTGTTGTAGCATCCGGAAAGGCCGCCATTTGATTTGTGTCTACAATTGACATGGTCACAAACATATTCACTAAAGCTTTGCCTAGAGAGAAGCATGGGAAATTCATGAATGCTATGGGCCTTTGTCAATGTTCAAGTGGGAGTGTCAGGAACTAACAATGCTCACCGCAAACATTGTTTAGCATGTGCATCAGCGTTATGTAACTCACCCATTGCCGTAGACCATAAATCAATGGTGCTAGAAGTTTTCTGACTCTTTCCTTAGTCATTCTTATGAAGACTGAGGTGAGTTTCTAGCTTCGTGCATATGATCATTAGAACTACTCTAATTTACTTGTAGACATTTTCTGTTTTGGTACATTCAACTCAATCATTCTTATGAAGACTGAGACATTTTCTGTTTAGTTGCTTCACAGGTTCATTCCAAACACCTTCTCAAATTTAAACTCCATAAACTCCATTGAACTGTTGGGCTTGTATGCTACTCCAATAGCACAAGTATTATTTTTAGGCATGCACACAGTAGGATTCTGCAAAGCACAAACAAGTATCAGATTGAATGCATGAACAAGTGTCAAATTGAATGCACAAACAAGTCTTGAAGGCAAAACTGATGAACACCATGAAATTTGAAGGTTATAGGTAATTAATGATCTAACTAGAATTCTTCTTCTGTATCTCCAATAATTTTTGCACAGTACTTCTCACAATATTCTCCTCTTCATTTAGTGCTGGATACTTGTTGACATTAGTGAGTGTGATGTTGAAACAGTCACTGCAAAGTACATCACATTTGACAGCTGCTGCATGTATGTCTGATAAAGGAAGAGGGTGGATCTGATTGAGGACCCTAGGGCTAATCTTCACCCAGAACCAGGATATCCACTGGTTGCGACACTCATCTGGAGTTTCACACTCTGCAGTGAGCCCATCTGTTTGTGAAGCAGAATACACGACTGCAATATGAAGATCTTGAAAAACTTCTCTTGTCTTCACCAGTGCTGCGAATGTTTGAGGCCCCAGATGGTATGTGTCTCCAATTGACAATGTTGTGAGTTTGCATGAGAGAAAGATCCTAAAGTCAGGCTCTATCCACTTTTCAATGTTGTATGGGTAGGCCAGCTGAATGCGAACTGCTGGATGGAGCTGTTATGAACTAGATTTCTTCTCGTCAGATGTTGGGATTTGTCAGAAATGTCAGAATTTGGGATTCGGGTCAGGACTGGAATCATACAGATGTCAGCTTCAACTTATAGGTTGCACCCTCTTGGATCCTGTGTGTCCTAGTATTTCAGAAGTCAGGATGTTGGAGAAGTTGGAGGAAATTGGAGGGGTTGGAGAACAGAAGGTCGGATAAGGACTTAGAGGTGGAGGTGAGAAGTTATCAAGTCAGGGTGGGTCAATATTCGAACTGACTAATGAAGTACATGGAAGAGTCATATATAACAAATTGATACAATCTGAATCGGAAAGATATGAACATGGAAATCCAAAACAGAGCGAATACAGGATGAGGGTAAAAGTAAATATGGACATAAGACCAAAGATGTAGATTTTGATAAGAATGACTAAATATAGATAGGATGGGGATAAGTAAAAACAGGTGGAGTAAATCGGAAATACAAATCGGAATATATCGGATCGGAGAAAAGTGGAAAAAGCTGGGAATGAATCTGGGTTTTAACAGTATCTCCTCTTGAAGGCTGAGCCCTCGAGGCCTAAGAGGAGCATGGGAGGTTTGGTTTGATGATTAAGTGAAACCCCTAATGTGATATATAAGAGTGATGGATGGGGTTTGACTTATCAGTTCCCTGATCTCTTATCCCTACTCCCTTCTGAGCTAAATGTCGATGCTGCCGATTATCTTGCTTGAGGATCTGATTTCCGAAGATGATTTGGGGTCAGAAACCGATTTAGAGGCACAGATTTGCGAGATTTCGGAGTTGCAAAAAGAAGCGGCAAAGAAATTGGAGTGGAGAAGGTTGGAGCGAAAAAAGGCAGAAAAGGAGGAAAGAAAGGCCAACAAGAAATCGGAGGAAAAATCTCAGGGAAGAAAAAGCGATGTGGTGGATAGAACCATTGCCCGTAAGAGGGCTCACGAATCTGTGATTAATTGGGTCAGACACGAACAGTATTGTTGTGTGGGATGTCAGGTTCGGGATATGTTTTGTTTGCCAATAGTGGAAGGAGCGGATGGAACATGCAATGAATGCACAAAGGATGGGAGGACATGTCGTTGACCAGGAGTGTTGGGATTTGCGGAAGAAGTCGCAAAAGGCGTGGATATGGGTGAGGGAGGAACAGCGGAGTTGCTTGTGAAGGAAATCTGAGAGTTGTGGAAATCCGTCGATTGTCACACAAGTTCCATGCAGACACATTCCAAAGAGACACAGATTCTGACCTCATGGGCACAAAGGACGGTTCAGCACCAGGAGCAGGAATTGGAAGTAAGGGTGGAGGAAATGGAAAGGGATGAAATATGGGAAATGGAATCGGAAAATTGAATTGGGGTTGGGTGGGGACACGAAGCGGAGTTTCTTGGGACAGATGGAAATGTAATTTAGACAAATGAACATGTAAAATATCAGAAACATCGAAAAGGGAAAGGAAAAGTTAAGGAAGAATCGGACCGGGTTTATCGGGATATTTGTTATGAAAGTCTTCAATGATTTCTGAAGCGTTGCCTAATTCCGTAGCGGGAATCCACAAGGTTTTTTCATCAGTGCCTTGATAACCTGTCCAGCGTACCAAGTATTGTATCTTGCAACATTAGTGATTGTCTATCTTGGAGTCCAGAATTTCATCGATTTTGTATTCGGGTTCGCCTTCAATAATAACTGGCGGAGGAAGAGGCTGTATTTGGTTCAGGATTTCGTTCAGAGTCACAGGTTCAAGCATAGAGACATGAAAGGATGGGTGAACAGCACACATACTGTCGGGTAATCGGAGAACGAAGGCTTGATTACTAGTAGATGGATGACAACTTCAGCATGGCAACCAATTGTTGGAAAGGGAATGGTGGCATTTTCCACTGGCTGAATTTATGTTTACTAACCCACAGAGACAGATCAAAGCTGCAGATAAGATACAAACCTGTTATACATCGAATCAACCATGTACTCGAATTCCATGGCTGTAATCTGCAGAAGGTAAATAGGATTGAGGTCAGATTGTCCTTCTATCAATGGTGTGGAGCATGTAAATTTGAGGTCAAATATGAAGTGCACCTGTGACATTTGTACCTTGCGCAACCTGGAGGGAAATCAAACTTGAAGGATCAGTAGTTTGGGTTTCATGGTTTTGCAGCATTGTGAACATATCAGCAAACACCTGAAAGCGTGTTACTAGAATATTTTGTGCCAACTTGAAAAGAGTCTTTTCAACCTGGGTGAGCAGTCAGGGTAACTTTCATAGTGAAGAGAAAATGAACCAACCAAAAATATGTCTGTACCATCATTTCTATACCATATTGGATGATGAACCTGATCCTTTGATACAGTGTCTACAGAATAGTCTTGCATGGAGCAGTATGAATAGTAAATTGTGGGGGTGTGTTTTGTCAACAAACAATGCGGAGTCTGCCTTTTGTTCTGTGTTGTTTGCAGCCTTTCCAGCTCTACCTCTGCCCTCATCTGATCAGGACCCCATGGAGTGCAAACATGTTCTGTGCACATGCAAGGATAGCCAATGCATGCATGCATGCTGATACATTACTTGAAAGGGATGACTCTGAATGTTTGCCGTTCAAAATAAGCATGGAAAAACTCACAAATGAATGCCTTCCTCTTCTTGAAGCAATGGAGATGTCAGAATATGACCTGTTAGGGATCCCTATAATGTAATTATAGTCTCTTGGTCTTGTTTATAGGGTTCCAAGTGTTTCTAATCAGTGGTTCTCTTTATTATTCTATTTCTTGTCACTAATGCTGAGTTCACTATTAATGACCCACAAGAGTCCACAACTTGGGTTGCTGACCTAACACTTGCCAAATCAGTAACTCAGCTTCAACTCAGCTACTGACCAATAATTACCATTATTGTAACTCAGCAGCTGAGGTAAGCCAACTCATTGGTCAGCAAAATCATTAATTCCTTATTTATCATCCAATATTAATTAGCTAGAGACATTATGATCCCATTTCTGAGCTTGAATGCTATGATATCATTTCAGCATCATAGATACTCATGAGTCAGTAATTTTATGACTTCATACTTGTTTCTAGCCAATAGTTAGCTTCATATTAATAGTGTAGAAATGACTAGAAGCTTCTGGAAGACTCTAACCATATATGGCAGCTGCCAGAACCTTCCAGCAGCTTCCACTCTATAATTAGACCTTCCAAAAGCATCTAGAGTGTCTCAGTTGTAAAGCTATAAGTATAGCTCTAGGTAGCCTTGCAAAAATCAATCAATCACATTTCACACCCCACTTCTGCCTGAAGCTGAGCCTTCTACCAGAATCAGTTTAAGCCTGAAGAACTTGATCTAGCTGAAAAACTCTGTAGGAGCCTCTTTCAGTTCACCTCTCACTTTAGAGGAGTGAAGCACAATCTCTTCAGCTTTTTGCTACTTTAGTTGGAGCTCTGTAGTTTGTAGGACCAGAGTTAAAAACTACTAGTTTGTGTAAGCAAACCACCACTTTCCATCTAGTTGACACTTTGTTGCTTGTAGGGCCAAAGTACAACTGCTGGCTTGTGTTGGGTATCATCACTTCTAATTAATTGAAGCTTTGTTGCTTGTAGGGCCAAAGTTAAATAATAGCTTGTGTTGGTAACAACCACCACTACTATTTGATTAGCCTTTGTTGCTTGTAGGGCCAAAGTCTAATCAATAACTAGTGTTGGGGTGTAGGACACTTTCTATCTAATCAAGTTCTATTGTTTGTAGGACCTTAGCTTGATTACTAGCTTGTGTCAGCACAAAGCTACCACACTCTATCTTATCTGGGCACTGTTGCTTGTAGGGCCTTTGCCTGGCTAACTAGCTTGTGTTAGTCTTGACTTTAACAACTCTCAAATTAGTTTTAACTTGCTGTTGTTGGTCTTGTCCTTTTGCTCCTTGTGTCTTGGCTTTCCTTTTAGTCCTTCAGTTGAACAGGTACTCAATTGTTGTGACCTTGAGCCTAGTTGTCCAAGTCTGCTTTCCCCATATATTGGCATATAAAAATAAAGCATTGGAACCCTGTACGCTCTTCCACATAGTTTTAAGTATTATCCTGACCAGACTAGTAGCCTTGCTACAAGTGCTTTGAATTGCATTGTTACTGTAAAGTAATAGTGTAATTTAAACACTGGAGTAGAATTTCTTAATTGGGTTCTCTGTTAAAATAGTCTTTGGTTGATATCCCCTTGAACACTATCAGTGGCTAGACTAAACTTGATTGTGTACCTTACACCAACATTTAGTTCTGAGTTCACAGTTTCCAAAACATGACCTCCTTTGTAGGGACTGGATAGAAGAAGCTGCAGCTAGCTTAGGCCAGCATGTTGTGCAGCTCCACAGTGCATGACTGGCAGCATCTGAACAGTAAGTCAAGAATATTACATGGTTGCCTGATTGGATACTCACAAGATTTTGACTCATTCAGAGAAACACAGAAAGTATTGGAAGTCAAGCCCATTACCATCATCTGAACTGGGAAACCAGGACAGCCCCATAAAAGCATAAACATTGCTTTCTTGAAGGAAGCAATGTCAGCAAAGTGAAGCATCTCAGTGATGCCACTTGCCAAAATGCTCAGGATGCACAGAAACATGTTGGCTGCATATATGAGATGCAATGGTGTGGTCCAGGAGTTCAACAAACTGTCAGACCATGATCTGGATCTACTGGTAAAGGTGAATATCTGGAGATCACAAATTGACTGAATTCATACTAAACATCACAAAGTGTAAGAATGTAGATTCTTATATATTATTATAGTAGCATATATGCTACTATCCAAGGTATATAAGTCACCAGAGTGACTTATGGGCTGTATTATATAAGCCACCCACTAGGGGTGCTTGTAGATAGTGGACAACTATACAGTTGTCCACAAGTAATTAGATAATCACTTTTACTTGTAACCACACCAGTCGCAGACTCCAATACAGATATTGGCTCAGTCTGTTTGTGTGACACAACTTAAGTATCTTACACTTTTTTGACTGCCAATCAAATTGGCAGCACTGCGATAAAATCTGAAAAAGATCAACCAATCTGTTTGCCCAAACCAACAAGTTTAATACTCACTGGAAGTTTCAGAAACAGTAAACAGACATTTACTGTTGATTCTTCTGAATCAGTAGAAGAATGCCACAGTGTGGCTGATAGATCAGAGATCTATGACTTTGATAAGAACTCAAAGCTGAGCATCTAGATCTGGAGAGGATCCAGATATGTCTGGAGCCACAGCCAAGGGCCCAGACAGGAGAGTTGAGCCTGCCCATGACGTGGACAGGCAAACAGGAACACCGACGAGGATATCTAGTCCTTGTAGAACTACAACGCCCATAGCTTTGGACTCCATGAGTTGAAAGCGAGTATCGGCGGATCTAAGGAGATCCATGCCGGAGGGATCAGAAACAGACGAGATATGGCCCGTTAAGAAAACTAAAAGAACTTCGACCAGGTTGAAGTTAGGATTGTCTCTTGACAAGTTGGGAGAAGTGCCGACAAGCGACACAGACAATTCGCTGGGAGTGCGAATGTCTCAGCTCCCACATGTCCAAGAACATTGCAGATCACAAAGTTCACTGTCCCAAACAGGGACGAGAGAACATGGATCAGCATGCTGGGATGAAGAAACCCAGCAATACAAACATACAACCGGACATATTACCTGAATGATTACAGCCCTCAAAGAGAGCTGTAGACACGGATACTACATGTGAAGTGAGCCAATGAGCAGCTGGGGCAGCTCGTGCAGCAGATGATGCCATGAACTAACTCCAAACCTTAGGAGATGGTATGGAACTGTTAATACAGTCCCTGGAGGAGGAAGTGCAAGGACCTTTACGTGGAAAGGCCCCCAAATGTGGAAACAATCCCAATAGGGATCATGAAGTCAACTGTGAAGCTGAGAAGGCTTGCAAGAAATGAGACAGACAGAGGATGCTACCTCCGTCTGGACCGAGCAACAGAAATGGTCCTCATGAAGCCAGTGCTACCCTAGAGCAGGATAGCATCAGTACATGCTGGCGTACTGAGGAAGAGATGGATTGTGAGCTAGAGGTTTGCAATAGAGAAAATATCCACAAAGGGATTCACAGATCGAAAAAAATGTACAATGAGCAAGAAGTGCTCAAGGCAGTGACCCAACAGTCACTGCAAGAAATGATGAAGTCTGATGCTGATAGCGTCAGTACCACGACTAGCACTCACATTACCATTGAACGTGAGTTCAATCACTGGGATAGGATCAAACATAAGGCAGGCCAATGGAAACAACGTGCACTAGAACTCCATGCTAAACATGCGGATAACCTAGTCGAGAAGGCATATATTGCTGGAGTTGAAGGCGATGCCTTCAACAAGCTGACCAAGTCAGCAAGAGTGGCTCAATCCACCCTCAGCAGCAGTCATAGACTGAGGGATGCTTTTTTAATGGCCGATAAACGTCGACCATTGTATCAGATTGACAAAGACATTATTGATCTACCGGTGCATACAAGCAATACCATGTGCAGTATCACTAGCAGTTACAGATCCTGAACGGAGGGTTCAGGAGGTAGGAGGAAATCCATCTACTTAATCAGATGGAGTCACAAGGATGGTGCGAGCTGCCCTTGATAAACACAAGGACAGTGAGCCAGACAAGTCTGTGCTTGCTAAAGCCAGAGTAAAATTACCTCACCCAGCAGAATATGCTGGGAAATCAGATCTCGAAGAATTCAAGAAATTTGTCTCAGGAATCCTGAGATGGCTAGGAATGAATAGTCTGCTGGGGCTGTCCAGCATGGAAACTTCAATTGAACTATTTGGGCACCCATCTCAAAGGCGAGGCTTTGGAGTGGTACACTTGAAATATTGAGTGTCATGATCAAGTCATAGTTGACTGGATCCTTGAGAGTGAAATCGCTGGTTTGCAACAGCAATTCCTACATGCACTCACACATAGACATGCGTCGAACAAGTTCGACGCAATCGTGCAAGGGACTAGAACCATTCAGGAATTACTGAATGATATTACAAAGTATGCAGCATGGATGGTACATCTGCCTGATGAGTATACGATCCATAAATGGTTCATAGCAGCACTTCAAGAAGCACTGTGTCATGAAGTCCTAAAATTAGACTATATGACAGAATTCAGTTCCATAACTGAATTGTATGAAGCCGCAAAGGCAGTAGAGGATGCGTCCCAATATGATATTGGGTCGCGTAAGACGGAGTCCAGCAGTGCTCATGTGCTGCAGGCAAAGCCCACTTCAACAAATAGTCAAAGTCAGGCTGTGCCAAGTTCATCTCGAGCTCCCAATACAGGGAGCCACCCTACAGCAAAGCAGATGAAATATTGTCCACCTAATGCTTGACCTCAAGCAGAGACAAGGCCAAGCATATCCCAAACAGGGGTATAGGCTATGCAGGGAGCTGGAGCAAGCGCACCCACCACTTCTCGCCCTCCACAGAAACCTCCTGGAGGTTCAGGAGGTCAAAGACATAGCACAGAGCTAATGTGCTACGAGTGTGGACAAGTTGGGCATATCAAGCCAAATTGCCCACAGTGGAAGAACAAACCGCGTATAACAGGTGGACAGTCAGATGAAATGGTTGAGCACTCAGGGAGTGCTCAAGAAGGGGAGGAGGAGCCACAAAGTAGCAAATTAGACGAGTGAATGGACATCCAGGACGACCATGAGAGCAAAATCAGTGAACTGGTCGCTGATTATAAGTTGGAAATCAGGCTCTATCAATGGGATGATGATGACAATATGAGAATGCAAAGCTCATATCGAGCAGACGGAGTACGTCCGCTAGGAGGATCATATGAGGAAAGGCAGTGCAAAAACCAACTACCACAATTAGTGGTGGTTCAAATCAAAACAAAGATTTCCATACCCATGCGGGAGTCATAGATAGGACCATTGAGCCTATCAACAATCATCGGTTCAGACCATGTGATCAGACATGCCCCAAATGGGCACGTATAGACAATCAGACAATCTCCAGATATTGGGAGATTGGTGGAGTCAGAGCCCACTGTCTATTAGACAGTGGGTGTGAGGGAGTCATGCTCTCTCCAGATTTCATATGTGCTGTAGGCATCAAGATGTTCAAACTTGAACATCCTATTGGCCTACAGCTAGCATGTGTCAGCAGTGAGTCGACCATCAACTATGGAATGCACACCAACATCCACTTTGGTGAGCATAATATCAAGGAATACTTCAATATAGTGAATATGGACTACTACGATGCAATACTGGGAACACC
Organism: Ramaria rubella; assembly: GCA_015039355.1. Classification (NCBI taxonomy): domain Eukaryota; kingdom Fungi; phylum Basidiomycota; class Agaricomycetes; order Gomphales; family Gomphaceae; genus Ramaria; species Ramaria rubella. The sequence continues at coordinate 78,044 of MU134344.1, forward strand.
ATTCCTATGTAAACTTGGGATATTCCTCAACTGTAGAGGTGAGGGATGCATCCATATGGGAAAGGAAGTAATTCTGAACCATGTGAATGCATGGGAAGTGCAGCCAGACTACCAAGACTCGGCTGAACGCAAGACTTGAATTGCAAGTATTAAACCCAAACTAGTGAGCCACACTCCATGACTTGCAAATGGCTCCTCATTTCAAGTGGACCCATCAACGAGCTTGCCAGATGGGAGGTGGGACAAGGGAAAATGACAAGAAAAGCAACAAAACATTGATGTTGGTCTACCCAACCAACGTACCAATGGAATTACTCACGGGATTACTAGCACCAATCAACCATTATTAATGGCTGATGACTTTCCCAAACTTAGGGAAAGATGGTAGCTACAATTCACAGACCTCTTTGGAGGTGTGCCATTAGAACTTCCTCCTTGGAGGGAGATCAACCACGAAGTTAAGTTCGTGGATGAAACTAAACAGTTTCATTATCGGTTACAGAAGTGCCTGGAAGCACTTCAAAATGAACTGATCAACAAGGTCAACCGGTACCACCACTGGTTGGTGGGTATCAGTGTCAGTATGTTCTGCAGCACCAGCACTATGCATTCCAAATAAAAACAGACAGCTCAGAACAGTGATAGACCTACATCTATGCAATGATCACACAGTGAAGGACATTATGCCCTTCCCAGACCAGGATACAATCCGGCACGATGTAGCTCGTGCTGCGTACCAGACTAAACTTGACACGTCTGATGTGTACAAACAAATACGCGTAGTCGAGGAGGACGTCAATAAGACGGCCTTTGCAACAATACTCGGCACATTCAAGAGCCAGGTTATGCAGATTGGCAACCGTAACATGCCATCTACATTTCAATGTCTTATGACGTTGATTTTTTGTAACCAAGTTGGTTGATCAGTCCACATATACTTGGATGATATATTCATCTATTTGAGCTCTATTGAAGAGCACGAAAAACATCTTTGAAAGGTGTTTGAAATATTACGTGAGGCACATTTGTTCCTCAGTGGAAATCAATCTAAGATCGATTTGTATTCACCTCGTATGGAGTGCCTTGGTCATATTATAGATGACAAGGGCATCCATGCAGATGCAGATAATATGGAAAAGGTTTGAGGTTGGAGAAGATGTTGAACATTTAATGATGTCCAAAGATTTCTAGGACTCATTCAGTATCTGGCACCATATATGCCAGATTTGACAGCATATACAACTCCCTTATCAGGGAGTGCATGAAACAACGAGACGTTTCAATGGATGCCCTTGATGGATAAGTGTTTTGAATCCATCAAAGCACTAGTGTGTAAGGCTCCAATCCTGAAGCCTATAAACCACGCTAGTTCAGAACCCATTTGGGTTGTGACGGATGGTTCCAAATCTGGAGTCGGAGCAGTCTACGGACAAGGTCTGGACTGGACGACTTGTCGTCCAGCAGGGTTTCTTTCGAAGGAATTCAGTCCCGTACAATAGTGTTGCCACGGCGCGGCTAGCTGGCTTGAAAAGCCAGGGTCAAAACCCCGAGCTGTAGCCAAAGCTTCAGCTAGTCGCAGCTTCGACTGGCTAGCCAGCTTGTGGCTAGTAGTCAGCTAGCTGCGGCTAGCTGAAGCTGAGCACCAGCATTGGGAATGTTGGCTGCCAGCCAATGTTGCCAACACTTGGTGGTGCAGCATTGGCTGCACCGGCGGTCACCGAAATGTGTCAGTTCAGTGACCGCTGGTGCATCAGCAAGGCACTCGCAGTTATTACTGTGAGTGCCTTGTGCTCTATGCCATCCACATGGATGGCATAGAGAACCAGCATTGGCAACGTTGCCAATGCTCAACGGTGCAGCAATGGCTGCACCGGCGGTCCCGACTGAGCAGGGAACAGGTCTCACCACCTGGAATTCTCAAGTGCTTTTTGGCGAAAACTAGCCACACCTGCTGGAACACACTTTTCCATTTCTTGTCCAGCAGGCGTGGGAAACACGTCCCGGTGGCACATGTGTCCCACTGTCACTCAAAAATGGATGTCACCGTCGACACACCACTTTTCTCCAGAATTCCAGGTGGTGACACCTGTTCCCTGCTCAGTCGCGAGAAAAGTGGTCTGTCGATGGTGGCATCCATTCTTGAGCAACAGTGGGACACATCTGCCACCGGGATGTGTTTCCCACGCCTGCTGGACAACAAACGGAAAAGTGTGTTCCAGCAGGTGTGGCTAGTTTTCGCCAAAAACCACTTGAGAATTCCAGGTGGTGACACCTGTTCCCTGCTCAGTCGCGAGGAAAGTGGTCTGTCAATGGTGGCATCCATTCTTGAGCGACAGTGGGACACATGTGCCACCAGGATGTGTTTCCCACGCCTGCTGGACAACAAACGGAAAAGTGTGTTCCAGCAGGTGTGGCTAGTTTTCGCAAAAAACCACTTGAGAATTCAGGGTGGTGACACCTGTTCCCTGCTCAGTCGCGAGGAAAGTGGTCTGTCGATGGTGGCATCCATTTTTAGCGACAGTGGAACACATCTGCCACCGGGACGTGTTTCCCATGCCTCCTGGACAACAAACGGAAAAGGGTGTTCCAGCAGGGGTGGCTAGTTTTCACCAAAAAGCACTTGAGAATTCCAGATGGTGACACCTGTTCCCTGCTCAGTCGTGAGAAAAGTGGTCTGTCGATGGTGGCATCCATTCTTGAGCGACAGTGGGACACATCTGCCACCGGGACGTGTTTCCCACGCCTGCTGGACAACAAACGGAAAAGGGTGTTCCAGCAGGTGTGGCTAGTTTTTGCCAAAAAGCACTAGAGAATTCCAGGTGGTGACACCTGTTCCCTGCTCAGTCATGAGAAAAATGTGTCCCACTGTCATTCAAAAATGGATGCCACCATCGAAACACCACTTTTCTCAAACCTGAGCAGGGAACAGGTGTCACCACCTGGAATTCTCAAGAGCTTTTTGGCAAAAACTATCCACACCTGCTGGACCACACTCGTCCGTTTCTTGTCCATCAGGCATGGGAAACACATCCTGGTGACACATGTGTCCCATTGTCGTTCAACAATGGATGCCACCGTCCAAACAACTTTCTTCTCACGACTGAGCAGGGAACAGGTGTCATTATCTGGAATTCTCAAGTGCTTTTTGGCAACAACTCGCCACACCTGCTGAAACACACTCATCTGTTTCTTGTCCACCAGGCATGGGAACCACATCCCTGTGGCACCTGTGTCCCATCGTTGTTCAAAAATGGATGCCCCCATGCTAACAACTTTCTTCCCACGACCTGAGCAGGGAACAGGTGTTGTGTATTTCTGGTTTTCGCCCCAAAGTGCAGCAAACACGTTGTAAATTGTGCGTAAGCCGTTTCTGAGCTCCCCTGCCCATTTTGCATGCTCTGGATGAGTTTTCAACACATACGGAAAAATGCAGTGCCCAAGCGTGGTGCAGCCTGTGAGGCTGCTTGTTCTCAGGCAAATCCCATGTGGGTTTGTGGTTTTGTCCACCAAGTGTAGGAAACGTGTCGTAAAGTGTGCGTAGGTCGTTTTTGAGCTCCCATGCCCATTTTGTGTGCTCTGGATCAGTTTTTAACACATATGGACACATGCAGCCCCCAAGCGTGTTGCAGCCTGTGAGGCCGCTTGCTTCCAAGGAAGTCCCATGTGCGTTTCTGGTTTCGTCCACCAAGTGTAGGAAACGTGTCGTAAAGTGTGTGTAGGCTGTTTTTTGAGCTCCCATGCCCATTTTGCATGCTCTGGATGAGTTTTTTAACACGTACAGACAAATGCAGAGCCCAAGCGTGTTTGCAGCCTGTGAGGCTCCTTGCTCACAAGCAAATCCCAGCTGGTTTTGTGGTTTTGTCCACAATTTGTGGGAAACCCATCGCAAAGAGCACATGAATCATTTTTGATTCCCCATGCCCATTTCACATGCTCTGGATGAGTTTTGGACACGTACAGAACAATGGAGCCCCCAAGCATGTTGCAGCCTGTGAGGCTGCTTGCCCACAAGCAACTCCTAGCTGGTTTTGTGGAATTTGGACCCAGGGCCTTTACCTGAAGAACTGGTGAATGCAGCATGGCAGATCATCAAAGTGAAAGCCAATTGGTATTCAGGAGGATGAACTCATTGTAATGGCACTAAGGCTAATCATTTACATATTCCAGAAAATTGTGCAGACTCAAGGGCCGTGCTTTGGCCCAACTTTTTCTTTCTAACTATATGCTAGCTATTCTGGACTACAACGGCAATTCATCCTGAACCGTTTGCGTACTTGTGTGCTCCACACCGTGCAACACACACCTCTCTGCACCCCACGTCACTCTGCGGTCCACAGCACCCCCAGCCCTGGCCACAATACTCCTCCGCTCTACATGCCATATCCCTCCGCATTCCGCCCCACGCCACTACCCATGACACTCATCCCCACATTGCCAACACCAAGCCCTGAGACCAGCGGAAGCAGTATCGATGCCGGCTACAGCTGCAGTGGGTGGGAAGGGAGGGTGGAAGGACTGTTGCATTGCAAGGGGCAGGGGGCTGTCAGGCAGATTTGCGGGTATGTGGGCGGGGGCAAGGCAAATGCGGAGAGGATGGGACCGAAGGCCACGTGTGATGCTGCCAGGGACAGAGTCCCCAGGCCAGCAGCAGGGCAAGGCATGGATGCATACCAATGGATCCGTCATCACAGAGTTTACTGACTCATTTGTTGGGGTCACGCAAGGACGATACCACAGCCAAACCATGGCAGGGGCTGAGAGAGGAAGGGAGTGGTGGGCTGGAGGGTGAAGGAAGTCGGAGAGGGCACATGGCATGGATGTCGTCCGTCCTCCACTCTTCGACAAAGCTGGTACGTCAGTCCAGTGCATTTCCAGGCTGAACGCAGCACAGACGGCGTGATCGCCTTGCGTGGTTTCAATGTATCGAGGTGATGGCTGGATCACGAGAGAGGTCAGCCTTCGTTCGTATGGGTGATTAACAAACGGGACTTACGAACTGGAGTCCAAAGCCAGAACCAATCTATGTCATTAACGAGACGAACGGCGGACTCGCAAGAGTATAAGGACCTGTTGGAAATAAGGCCGTGAGTTCAAGATCATAGAATCAATTCCAGAGAGATGCTTACTACGAATGTACAGTGGCCTCTCGACCGCCTTTGAATCTCGGCTCCCCATGCGATACCTTGACAGTCATGACGGCGAATGGATGCAAGAGACTGAGGAGAGTGGAACGGCTAAAAATGCAGAGTGGTTCAGGTTAATTTAAGGTAGGTGCTTGCCTGGAATATCACGTACCTGGGGGCTCATGTGCAGACGCAAATAAAGCCTCATTGAGATGACAACGGCCACAAAGGTCATGGGGAAGCTGGGACAGGCACATAACGTTGTTAGCAACGGTATGGCATTGATAACAACTGCAGATGGCATACCTTACTCATGGCTTTCCCAGATATGACAAAAGGCACCACGTTGTGGGGTATAGGGTTCACTGGAAGGATGCGGTTCAATTTCAACATTGTGCATCCACAATCTATTCGTGCTTGGTTTACCAGCTGCCCTGTCAGATATATATATAATAACTGGTGAGTACCTTGTGTAGTTATTTAATATTGCAACGAATTCCTGTAGTTTGGCGCCTTCGACTCCAGGAACCGTCTAAGTACTTGCATTTGTCTTTGTTTGGTTTATACATAAGTATGTAGTAGGTTCAATTATATCTAAGTACCAAACACCGAGCAAATAAAAAGTTTCTTGGTAATGTTAGGAAAATATCATTGAGGTCTACACTACATGTTCAGAAGCATTGGGTCAATCACATCCAAGTGCAGAACCATCAGTGAGAAAATACGCCATGCAGATAATGCTGTGAAGTAGGAGAACCAATTTCAATGTAAGCGTTTTCTGCTGCAGCTGCGAATTCATCCGAAACCCAGTGAAATGCCTCTTCCCTTGTACATGAGAGGGTCTCTCTGAGTGCTGGGATGACCTCAGGGTTTGTGATTGGAATTCCCATGGGGCGACCACCATAATCCTCAGGGCTCATGTACAACTCTTTTGGAGAGACACCCGAGGGCATCAGTTTCTGATTCTGATTTTGTACATGGTGCTTCATCCAGTAATCAAAAAAATCGTCATAGATGCTTTGGACAATTGGAGGCCACAACCAGTTGAATAATGCACTTCTGAAGAGCTCGTTAGATGCATTGATGTTGACGGAATGTAAAAACGTACGCATGTAATTTGCTAGCAATGTTGTAGATTCCGTTCTTGTGCCCCTCAGTGATAATTTTGTGGAGGTTGATCCCACAGTCTTGACACAACCAGCGCCAACATCCCTCAATCATGATGTTTCGAACACTCGGTAGAGCCATAAAAGCCGTGAATTTGTCTGGACTGAGTTCCAGTGCAAACTGTTGCCTGAAAGAGTTCAGCTGGCAAACCATAAAATGCACAAAATATTTCTTACCATAAAGCTAGGTGAAAAGATCCCATAATGCTTGTTTCGCTGCCTTTGTCAACAGTGAGTTGAAATGGGACCACTTTGAGAATAATCAGATCGAGGCATAGATGTGTCCTAGGGGGTTAGCAGGGACAAGCTGTCGTTAGGGATTACAACCTGACTTTGTGGCATAGCCCTGGATCATTTGTCACGGAAGGCATGACATAGGGAGTTCAAGTCCACCCAAGCTGTCCAATCTAAGCATTGCGTCTATTTTCTCTTGCCCATCTGCAGATATTTGATGCCATGGGCCGAGGCTTGTGAGATGGCCACGTTGAGAAATGTTTAGCACTATTGTGCAGCGACCTGGGTCCTCGGCAGTCGACGTGTTCATGTCAGTTTGGCTTGCATGATCTGCCGAACAACTTGTCTAATATACATTTAACTATGTGTATGTTCTGGCGGAATATTAGTTGGGTGATGCCTAGTTGTAATTACACCATCATGGGGTATGCTTGGATAGCAAATGCTTTCAGGTCCAAAATATCGAGTTTGCTTTCATCATCTTTGGCATATCTTCTCGATAAGAACTGATTAATTTGGTCTACCTGTATCTTACACTTGCGTGAATCGGAGGGTGTGATTGAGTTCATTGTTCATAGTTGCTTCAATTTGGTCTTGCTAAATCTTCCATTAGCACATGCTTCATGACTCTACTAGGTAACTTAAAATACTTGATATGATAGTTGAATTGCTTGCTGAGGTAATACTTAGCCTACGTTCTTAGGGAAGACGTTCTTTGGCATATTCTAATAAATAGCCAACTCGTAACTCCGTCATTAGGGTGCCCTGTGGTTGACATTGCCTGTATTCAGCTTTGGGTGGTCATTATGACCATAACACCCTATCATTTCCATGCTCATTCATTGACCTTTTCTTGATCCATTGGCACCATAGGGATTTGGCATGCTTGAGATTATGCTGATAGTAATAAGATGGGAAGGTGCTTTATCTACAATAACTTACAGTTGATCGAATATTTCCCACAGTGTACCACTCTACTGTTTACATTATTTTAGCTCAAATCCTCACGTGACAGTTATGTCTGTATCAACTACCTGGTGGTGTTGGAAGGTATGGTACGTCAGCAGCTCTACCATAATATGTTCAATTACTCACCTTATGAAATTCTGCTTTGTGGTCTAGAGAGAGGTCATTGTGACCTGGTTTGTGGACTTAAGCCAGTCCATTTCACCCCTTAGCTTGCGACAAAGCTATAAGTAGTTAATCTTCGGACTGCTCTCCTGGAATGCATATCAGCTGACCAGCCAAAGGTACTGGAAGATGTAGAGAGTCATAGCCACCTTTTTGCATGCTGATAGAACTGGCAAAGTAAGTTTTTGACGCATTTCCAGAATACAATTCAGACATTTGCTAGATGTTTTTGGAATGCTACAGCCCTTTTTATGATCTGTACTGAAGAGGCTACAAATTAGCGCGACTGCCCGAGGAGTTGGCCTGCGGATATATGGTTGTCCAGGTGCAAGTATTATCTGATTTTTGGACTAAAATGCTCCCATTGTGGAATGAGGAGCCCTGTGCCCAGTGTGTGTGAGATTGCATCATCGTTCAGAGCTACATGTACCTTATGTACAATGGCAAGGCCGAATCCAAAATTAATAGCTTTGACTTCTATTTTAGTGTTTCGGGGATCTAATTGTTGATACCAGGCCTCATACCTGCGTTATAAAATGCTCTAGTGACAGTTTTTTTAAGAATGTTATGCTCTCTCTTCTCGTTTTGGCACTAGTGATCCTTGATTTTCTTCAAACCCGGCCTATCTGCCTACCTGGGTAGCCCCATAACTTTTATTGTATGTCGTGGCATACTGGTGATGCACCTCATGTCTAGTTGCACTCTATATCATCATTGCTTATTGTATACTTGTAAAACATTGTTGTATGGCTTCTGTATTATAGCAGATCAAAATTGTGATGGTATGTATCTCTTATCTGCACTCATCCAAAAAATCCTGCATGTACATTGCAGGTAGTTAGATACAACATGAACATAGTACTGCTAACGATTCTACTCCGTTGCGAGAGATTGGCAGGTGTGATAAAGGTGGAGGAAGGATGGTACAATGTTATGAGGGCCCGTAGCTTCGCTGGTGGGAGTGGAGTACTTTGCAATCGCTGTCGCGTGGTTCCAGATGTGGAGAATGACACCCAGATGTATGGAGACGTAGCAGGGATTCACGCAAAAGTCTCATCATAATAACTTCGCAGCAGTGAAATTTAGATGTGTTTGCAGCAGGCTGCGATAGGTATATAGACTTAAATTCAGATTGGCAGAGATGGATCAATCTGAAAATGGTTTACACGAAACATGCAAAGAGCCCACGGGGAAGAAAACAAGCCGTGAGTATCATAGTGATGATAGGTAAGCCACAGGCATACTTCACACGCACAAAATGATGTGCGAGTCCCGAGAAATTCCTAGCTGATCCACAGATCTCCAATTATCTTTACATAATATATGGATTTCCACCATTAAGTTGTCTAGCAATGTGGCATACTATATATACACCCCCATGGGTATTTCGCAATCTTACATGAACCGGTATGTTACAAAGTTCATTTGTAAACTAGCCAGCATATATATTTGGCTGGTTACTCTGTGCCGACACGAAGTCTGACCGAGCGACAGTGGCGGGGGGCAGGTTCTTTGGGTTCCTCTGCATTTTCATCGGAATCGTCACCACTTTGAGCTTCATCATGCAAGGCCGCTAACCTCATACGTGCACAGATGCCCCTGCAGGTATGCTGCTCCAAAAAGGCACGTATACCTTTCTCTCCATAGTCCCCAATCCTGGTGTCCCTGCGGATTGAGAATTTGATTGAAGAACAGACGGTGAGCAAACTAGACACACCCTTCTACATTTGAGTGAGTCATATGGTCAAAGAATATCTTGCCAGGCTTGCCTGACACCAGGTTGCCCGAAGAACCTAGAAAAACCATTAGTCTTGACAAGGGAAGAATGGTGACTCAATTAAAAGCTACCCACTCTGCATATCAGCCAGGACAATAGAATTCTTACTCCATTTGTATGTGAAATGCGCAAATGCAGCAACTGTACTCTCCATAAGTCCTGAAGGTGCCGGGGTGGGACAAAGTCCCACTCCAGTGGTCGACACTTGGCACTCGCAATGGTTCAATGAGCCACCACACGCCTGAGTCCTTCTCAGTCCCATTAGCTGGTGTGTTTGTGATGCCTTCTAAGTCACTACGGTTGACATTTGAGGCAATGGACGGACCACAGGTCTCTGTGAGCACCTCAGATGCCAGCCACGCCTGAGTGAACTGGATGTCTAGAATCATATAATACTAGTGTAAGCTCTTTTGGAAGTAAGAAATTCCAGTAGACCATACATACCCTTAGGAATACTTACACCCATCAATTTGGCTTGTGCCGAAAACTTGTCAAGAAAGTATTGACCCTGTTTGAGGCGTGTTATCTCTGCATACAAATAGTCCATGTTCTCCCGTGTTGTTATTTCCTCTGCACCATTACCAATTTCAAACATCCGTTTTGCCATGTAACATTCATCCCCTATGGTGAGCTATTGAACACATAAGTCAAGATTAACTGAATAACTTTGCACACACCTTATAAACCTTTTTGGTCCCCCCGGTCTGCCATGCATCATCACCCAGTTCTCCTTCATGTATTGGATTTGCACTGTCCACACGGATCTCGACAGAGTCAAGTGCTTCAACATACTGTGCATTTGCCCATTGAAGAGTGAACATACTGGTCACCGGGATTACAAACTGACGGGGACCTCCCTTGGGGCGTGGAACAAAAGACAACCCTGGGATTTCACCAGCCACTGGTGATCCATCAAATGATGTCAGAACTAGGCGCAATTGAGTATTCGGTTTCCAACATACCACAAACTCTCTTGTTCTCCCTGTCTGGTTCCTCAGGTGCTGACCGTTTGTTGGTGGCTTTCTTGGTGGCTTTACTGCGTGATTTTACCATGGCCTCACTCCCAGTGCGTATCTCAAACTTGAGGTATGGCTCCAAAATAAATATGTATAACCACTCATATACAAGCAATGATGTACCTTGACAGTATTGATGAATGCTTCAAGTGCAATAACAATGCTTCCCTTTGTATATGATTTGTACTTTTTTTGGAATTGTAAAAAAAATGGACCGGTCCCAATCTTCCCAGTGCTGTTGATAGAATTCACCAAGTAGTTTGTCTGCACTATTCTCGAGAATGGTGCGATTCCCGTGCCACCTGAGCTGTATATCACATCTGTGGGTGAAAGAATCCTATCATGCATCATGTGGTCTATTAATCTTTTATCACTTACGGTTGCAATAAAAAATCCATGACCTTGGTCCATACCTCATTGTAGCGATCAAGGGCATACTGCGTGATGGCTAGCAATGAGATCAGCAGTTGACACGAATGGTATGGTACTGGGAACCCTGAGACTCACACGCCATAGGTGTCGATTCGGGCCAAGACTTCATCACAACACCAAAAAGAAACTCTGTGGTATTTTTCAGTCAAGGCTACACAATGACCAGATACGATCTTTCTCCATCATTATTTAAGGGTAGGGCATCCCTAATGAAGGCATTGTTTGGTGCTGATGTCTTGCAAGGTGTGACATCTGCTAGAGATGCATGGGACCTACTGGTCCGCCCATTGATGTGTGTATCAACCGCAGTTTGGTGCAATGCCATGGCAGTGGAAACAGTTTGGGAAACTTGAGGATCTTTGTTCCGCCCTGTGAAAATCAATGGTGTCGAATGACGGGAACAGATTTCTGAATAAGAAATGTTGACATACGAACAGATTTACAAGTGCCACAAAGGCGAGGGTTCCCTGGGGGAAGATTCTGCCCACCAACCCCACAGTCCTCACAGCGAGGCCATTTCTATGCCAGTCATGTTCCCATTATTAGCATCCGATACCATATGTGAGTAGAATGATTTCACAAGTACATACTTGCATATCCACGTACAGCACCGAATCACTCTTTTGAACCTTTTGAAGGCGTGAACAAAACACGCATATTCCTAGGAGAGACTTGTTAGGGTAAAAGGAGCAGCAGGATGCGCAATAAGTGGGATCATCTTCAGGAAGGGGGTGGTCTGGTAGCATCGCGTCGGCATCTGATGGATGCAACATGAGAGACATTCTTCTTCGATATCTACACGGAACCTGAGGATAGTAAATATATGGTGATTAGTGTGGAAGAAGTGGATCATAGACCACTCACACTTCCACATTAACCCCATCCGCACTGCGCGCGGGCAAATTTTATTTTATTGTTTGTTTTTTCAATTGCATTCATATCTTTGAGGGGGAAGCCCTATGTAAGTTGTGCGTACATGTTGGGGTGGTCTTGGATTCAACTAAGAGATAGACAGCCTGTGGATGACGCAGATTTGAGTAGGTATATTACTAACATAGTGATGGTTTCGTCTGTGCGAGTACTTACACTGGGTGTTGTCCTGATATCCCGACTGAAGTGAAAGATGGAAAGCGAGACCGATATACTTAGGAACAGGTTAATAAAATGAAACTTGATTATACAAGATCTGAACACTTACCAAAACACCGTTAACTTTACTAAAGTCTTGTCAGATGTAAATGTATGGTAACTCCAGTGGCGACCATTGTTCATCCATGAAAGAGGCAATAAAATTGAGAGATCTGCACTGCGCTCGAGTCTGAAGGCAAGCGACAAGTAGCACGCATCAGTACTTACTCTCGTTATGACGCAAGCATTGCGTTCGAGATGCGGAACCATAAACGAACCGCGTCCTTCCGGCGTACCGTAGGGGGTAACGAACACCTGAAGCATGATCTATGAGAGAACGGTAAGCGACATCCTAACAGGAACACGAACTCCAAGCATACCTCCCAAGACAGTTGATTCAACTTCGTCAAGAGCTAATGTCTCCGTCCTCGACCGTGACTGCATATGAAGTACATGGCGTATCCTAATTCCGGTGCGGAGGTCAGTACGATGTCAAAGAAAGGAAGACGTACCATGATGTTATAGGACACAACCAGGGATTGATCGGAAAATGAGAATGATGGCTCTGTTTGCCATATCATACGCACGTCCTGAAAGAACGATTGACAGTTCCATCGGACGAGGTCGAGCAAGGACATAGGGATAAAGTGAGGGTGGTGATAGAGTCTCAATGATGACAGCTGAGGAAATGATGATAGAGGAAGGGGGAATGAAGATGGGAGCGTGGTCAACGATAGGTAAACTTCAGAACGAACTGCGACCAATCGATCTACCATAGTGTGTGCAGCGCCGCGGCACGCGTGTGGTGGGCGGTAGAGTGGCATTGGGGGCAAGAGGTTGTGTGGGGGCACTACTGTCGTGCATGCGTGCGTGGTCAACAGAGAGGGAGGTGGCATGGCCTGTGGAGTTACTGTGTGTGGTGGCATCGACGTGCCCCAGCGTCAACATGAGCGACTCGCTTATGGGACTCTGCACGGCTGTCTGTGCGACTTGCTTCGTGGCTGTCTGCGCGGCTTGCTTCGTGGCTGTCTGCGCGGCTTGCTTCGTGGCTGTCTGCACGGCTTGCTTCGCGGGTTGCAGGAAAAAGGGGCCAAAAATGTTGCCTTTTTGGACAACCTTTTTTAATCTGGAAAATTGAATGAACAACAAGGATTTTGAATACCTTTTCTGGATCAAAAAGTGAGAGTATATGTAACCTTTTACTGGCATGTTTGCCTGCCCATATGTGATCAAAAGGCACAATTTTAAAGAATGAATAAGTCCTAAAAATTGGACAAAAACTATATTCCATTCTTTGAAAAAAAAAAACTAAATATGTTGAGAAAAAGGCAATATTTCCTGTGGAAAAGAACAGTTGTTTATGATAAATATGAATACTTTTATTGCTGAAAAAGGTGGTGAATATATTGGATTTTACTTGCATTTTTGGAGTACAAAATTAGAAAAAATGATGCATTTTTGTCAAATTTTGGGATGGTGAAACTCTGAAAATATTCTGTAAGGAGAAAACATTTTTTGGACATTTTTCAGACAAAAAATATCTCTTTGCCCCCAGTGTCAAATCTGCACAATGACACATATGGGTGTTCCAAAGTACTAGTATTTCTATCAAACTGCTCTCCATATCTTTATTTATATGTTAATTCAATCATATATGGGTTGTTTAATCTTTATTAGGTCTTTTTGCCTTTATTTGTACAAAATGGTAGCAATAGCGGTGACAAGATTTTGGTGCAGGAGTATGTGATGGCCCACAGGATGGTCATGGTGTTGGGCGCCCATTGTGCCAACCCTATTATCAAAGACACACCATATATCTTGTTGTCTTCCTCCTTTATCAGCAGATTAATACTGTGACATTAAGTCTCGTCGGAATGCCTTCAAGTTCATGATGATTCAGATTGAAACTTAGCATTAAGAGCTGCTATGAGCTCTTGAGCATGTTTTTAACCCTCCTATTATAAAATTAAAAACTCACGGAGATAAAGCAAAAGGAGCAGTATCATACCATTACCAGTGTTTTGAGTGGTGAAGCCCATCTGATCATACCAGGGCCTTTAGTCTGTAATGCAGCAGCTTTGGAATAAGAAAGATCATCGAAAATCTGCAAGATCAACTGCAGGTCAGACAGGCGACAGGTTTATGTGATGATATTGTTTGCACCAGGTACTTCTACCTAGATAGGGTGTGATGAAGATATGGCGTCAAGATTCTATGTGGCCCAAATGTATGGTGAGCATTGGACCAGGATCGGTCTTGAACAGCTGGATTCAGTATGGCATTCGCAAGTCCAAGCTGTAGTGGGACAGATGTCCATGTTGGGGAATAGCATCATCTGAGAAATTAAGGTAATAGCAGTGAGTAAATGGTCGAGTAAGCAAACTTGAAAACGAGTGGCCTTACACTCGGTGGAGTGAACTCCGTTCTACAACGGCACGTTTACACCTGTCCATAAAGGAAGTCTGCTTGATGAAATGTGTAGGCGTACTGCAGGGATAATATTTAGTTCGGGTGAAGGAGGATAAATGAAAGCAGACAGATAGGATCCCCAGCAATAGACGTGCACACTCAAAGCCGTCTGAACTGCCTGATGGTGTTGGAAGGACTGCAGCTGAGAGAACGAGGCCTAATGAGCGTCTTCAAGTTGAGTAATTCGTGCACGGTGCCGAGGTCGTTTGTATCCCTGATCTGGAGGCCTGATGAGTAGGCGACAAGAAGGCCCCCGGTGTGATCAATCTCATGCCACCCATGTGATGGGCTCTCGGTCATCAAGTTGTGGCTCTTGCACGTGGCACCCTCTGCCTCGGGTGCAACGGTCTTGTACGTGCTCACCAAATGAAAGCCGTCTGCGGCGGTGAGATTGGGGGGCTCCTGATCCCAGCATGTTGATAGGCAGGAAAGGTCATAGATTGTGAGACAATGATTCTAAAGCCAAGGGTTCGCTGAAGATAAGTCAGCACAATCAAGCAGCTCTCTCAGTGCGTGCTTACCCATCATGATTGTAGTTTAAGTATGAGCTTGGGTCATTACTGGACGATATTCTTGAGGAACAATGCTGCTAACCACAGAGTGCTGCTGCCGCTGTTGATGGTTACGGGTCTGATTACTGGAAGTCGCAACTACAGAATTCAAGATAATCAGGGAGGTGGCAACTTATAATTGTCATGGCATACCAATGATCTGTTCCAACACTTGACCCAGTGGACAGATGAGACATCAGCGTAAGTCCGGCTTCAAACTGAAGGACAGAGTGGGCATTTGACAAGAGATGGTTTTAAAACAACACTTAAACCATTCACACAGTCATTCCATGTGTCTGGATGCACGGCCATCATGGCGGTGAATCCCACCACAACCTTTAGGATGGGCTTAGTTCCAATGCCCTGAGTCCCGACCCAGCGCACCCATTCCAGCTCATACACTATCCCTTGCCTTGGCATACAGATTGTCACCGTCCACATGTGGTGGCAGGGTGGTGGCAGTGGCGGGGACAGGGCAGAGGTCTAGTAGCGTAGTTGCAGCGAGTGCCAAATGGGTGGGGAAAGGATGGTGGCATCAATGGGGACGGAGGAGTGGTAGTCATGGAGGCAGTGGGGACAGGGTGGGTGAAATGAGTTAATGATGGCGGTGGCGGTAGTGGTACTAGCAGGTGGTATAACATGGCGTGGAGTGTGGTCGCATGAGCATCACGTGAGCGATTACACCGTGCTTTGTACCACCTTTGCGGCATGTAAAACCATTGGAAAGGGTATCAGCTTTTGTGATATATAAGACTTACTAATCAGAGATGTGTTATGCACCAAATGCATGAATAAAACGATGTACATAAATGGCCTTGGTGTGGAGCGTCAGACTTGGTCGAAAGTTAGTATACATAATATTAAGGATCCTGGATGAGGGCATGACCGCCTCGAAGTCGCTGGCTGGCATCATTCACGAGTGATGTAAGTACTTTCAATCAACATGCTGATGCAGAAAATCGTGACTTACGATATAAGCTCAAAGCAAAGTTCACGAGCCGGTTTATTGGAATGAAGTAGTTGCTGGACATTCCGTCCAGCAACAAGTTTTCTCATCCAGAAATAATGGAGTCCCCCTGTATTCATTAAATATTTAGTGTGATTTACATATTCGATTTCGACGTTTTTCGAGGCTGAAGTATCAAGGTGCACCATCAACTTCAAGTTGAAGCTGTGTTGTGGATGCGGTTGCATAATGGCCATGGCAGTCTGCATACATTGTAAACATCCCGCCTGCCATATCCTCCAGAGTCAGCTTTCTGTCCTGGGCCTTCTTTCTGAGCGCCGCAATCTCCTTTTCCACACCGATCACTGTGCTCATTGCGAGGAGGTGAGGGCAGGGTGGGCGGGGAGATGCTGCGAGGATGACACAACACTGCTGCCACGAGCGATGACGCAGCTCTCGCATCCGCCTCGCCTCGGGATCGTTGGAAAGATCGGGCCTGATTAGGGAAGGAAGGGAGACAAGGCAAGCCAGAAAAGGAAGAGAAAAAAAAGAGAACACGACATGTCGCAGCGCATTTTTTTCATGATGTCGGCCTTGCGCTTGCTAAAGGTAATGTGTCTGTGGGCTGTGGGAACATTTCCTGGATGAACTTGATTTTGATCTTACGTCTGCCTGCCTTCCGGCCGGACTTGCTGCCACTATCATCGGAGCCCTCGGATGTGTCTGAGTCGTTTTCATGGTGAAGAGATCTGGGGCAGGTGGGATGAGTGGGAGCGGGAACGTGGAGGGGATGGCTGATCGGCAGTGCCAGCGGGGGCGCCATCACCGACATCTCTGGCAGTGCGGGTGCGCTTTCTGATCGCAGGGGGCTGGGGAGTGACAGTGGGATTGTCTGCAGGAGACGGGGGCTGTGCAGGCTGGCCTGGCTGGGAGGCGAAGGGATACAGATTTGGATTGGTGGAGAGATGACGGAAACTTGAAGACATGGTGGAGGGCATGGGCTGGATGTATGCAAATGCAGCGAGACTAGGAATACGCTATAAGACACGGGGATGACGAGGAAGGACACGGAGAGAGGATGGCCAGATTGAGAGGGAGAGACACAGAGAGCTGTGAATACAGGACACAAAATAAGCGAGTCACCCGAGATCTTCGAGTCATGCAAAAAATGTGCTCATATGATCATCCAATCTTATCCACAACCGTGACAAAGCTTATACAGCCTCCCTTTCAGCTCTGACAAAGCACAAAGTGGGAATATTTGAGCCCGTCGTCAGAAACTGTGAAAGTTTGTTGATATTATATTAACTTAGTCTCCAGCCGTAAAGCCCAAATCATTGCTCACCCAATGTACAGTCACTTCCTTGCCATAACATCTCAAAATAACCACCTTCCCACAGGTCAACATTGTTCTGCGTGTTGACACTATGATTGTGGGTCAACAGTGTATGAATTTTGCTTGTTTAATCCATGTCTCAATCCGAAACCGATCCTGCAGTGATGTAAACTTGGTAGGCATTCTATTGTGCCATATTTGAAATCATCCTCACATTTACACCAACTACATACAGTGACCATGATCCGCAACCATCTGAAGTTCAAACACACAATGGTCCAGCTAACCACTGTCATTGCTGTAAAGAAGACATAACATGAAGTTGCAGCTCGTGAAGAAAGATGACAAAATGTACCAGCCCATGTTGTGTCACTGATTTCAGTTGCAGACTGACTTATCTTTTTGAGATAAGATAAAGGCTGGAGAGATCATCAGCTGTATACGGAAGCTGTTGTCGGATGTATGATGTATTTGCTGGACATCGTGTAAAGCTAATACATCATACCCTGTGCATTCGGCAAAGTTAATATCAATGAAATTACAAGTGAGTTTAATGACAAACAGGCAAGAAAATTGCATCAATATACATAGATATAAGGGTGAATCAATCAACCAATCACTCCCAACCAACAACCGGCTGTACCTCAACGACTGCAAGTCAGTCAAGGCTTGGGATGTAGATCCAACGACAACATGTCAGTTGAGTCATGTTTGATGAGTGTGAAGAGTGTGAAGAAAAGATAAGGATAGCACAGAAAAGAAGGAAAAAATAAAAGCACTGACAGGAGATTGATCATATAAGCTCATTGTAGTCTGTTAGGTTCAGTCAACGCAGCCTTCCTGGTTCAAACTCCGTTGATCCATTCTGAGAAGGGGCTTAGATGTTACTAACTTCTGTGTACGGAAGTTGATGAAAGATACGACAGGTATTCCCAAAGATACCTTCTCTTCCCTTAAATTTACAACTAGATTTACTTGTCCAGTTGTTGTAGAATGTTTGTTACAAGAGTTGATATCTCTATTCTTAAAACACGTATATATTTGTTAGGACTACTCAAAATTTGGTTAGTGTAACGATGATCTACCAGTACTATGATCTCCTAGACTTTAACCGGTTTCAAGTCGACTACCGATAAGAAAGTTCAATTTCTTTCGACCTAAATCTTGAGTTCATACATAACTATACTTACCATACCATAACAAATGTAGTCATAGGTTTGGAACAGGTTTTTTGTTGTTACCTTGTTACAATCATCGTGATCTTTTAAACCTCTTAATATATGTGCTTCGACTAACAAACCGGAACTACCACCAATACGTTTTAAATAGTTCGTCCATCACCGTTTTTTACTCTTGAACGTACGATTATTAAAGAATATGGGAACAGTTTTCTTTGGTTTGTTTGGTGATAGAATATTACTCTGTTTCATATTACTCTTCAAACCTTCAAAAGCGAGATGTTATCTTCGAACCAAACCTCTTGACCCTTATTATAAATCATTTAAATTATTATTTTCCGGTTAATTTTGATGTTGAGGATTCCAAAAGTGTAATGTTAATGTTCATCGTACGCATAATGATTTATATTTTTTTTATCATCTTGATCCCTTCTAACTCCGACCCACTACGAGTATTCCGAACCAACCTACTACTTAAACTGATAGGGTTCGTTCTACTATATCTTCGATGTGATAGAGGTGGACACTGGAATCTCCTCTTTCTCAGAGTGTAATTTTATAGTCTTTTGTCGATGATCTACCATTATTATATCTTAGACTACTCCTATACCTTCTTCTCAGGATACTTTAGCTATTTTATCATCCTGTATTTAGACTATTCTTACCATAAGTTGTATTAAATTATATTTACTGCTTTTCTGTGGCTACATGTAGTACCTAAGGTTCGCCTTTCGAAATTCTTATGTCTAATGTATCTACTTTTGACCGTTTTTACACTTCCGACCTTGATATATCTCCCAGTAATGTTTAGTCTTCTAATATGTATTTAAATCGTTTTACACGTCTTTTACAATACTACATAATATTGGTTGTGTAAATTTTCGATACAAAGACTTATATCTACCTGTAAGGCTTACTTCATCTTAGTAATCTTCAAGATACAAATACAACATAAATTCATAGACAATGCATGTAAGTCCTAAAAAAACCTACTCACATATATTCTCTATGTATGGTAGTGTTAAAGCTAGACAATCTTATATCTTCGGTATGTTGTTACAAAATGTTCATATTTATTCGTTACTACTATATCTCACGTTGATCTGTACTACACATGATATCATACAATCTACATGTTCGATTTTAAATACCGATGTAACTCTATTCGGCCAACTTATTTTACACGTAGTAATCATTTTCCGTCTATAACATATTTTAAATTTTTTTGAAATCTAATATGTATACATAGTTATCAATCACATTTGTCATTTTATATACATTTCGATAATTATAGAGTACCCGAGTAGTTTCATAGTGATATGATGATAGTGTCGAGTCGAAGTTCAACATCGGTAACCTTAACTTCGACCGAACAGGACCCAGTCGAACCGAGTCTCGGTTTTGACTCGACACCTTTGTGATAGTACAAGGTATTATTACACATGCACAAAGAGTGTATTTGAGGTTGTTGAGGTACTCATGTACCGACTGACTGAACTGATCAACAGTCCACTCGTATCAAGAAGGATAGATAATACGAACTGTACAGACTAGTTGTACACTGAGATTAATTATCTAACTTTATCGGAGTGTAGTACGTGAAGTTTGGGAGGAACACTTGGATATAACGTTAAGTTATACTACAAACTCCCTTTAGTACAACGGTTTCACAAATCGTTATATAGGGTTTTATAACAAAATAATACCACTTCACTCTGACACGTTCATCAGTAACTCACATCCTTTTAATCACCAAGGACCCAACCCTCATT
>MU134344.1:102069-188033 GCA_015039355.1 Ramaria rubella
CCACATCTATTACCACTCAGTTTCATCAAACGGTGTTGATCCGATCGGACCAACACTGATACTGATGATATCAGTAGAGTGTTTTGACATCAAAATCGGTATCAGTGGAACATCAACGTTGATATTCAACTGATCATCAGTGTAAAAAACCGTCCCTTCATATAGGGTATCAATGAACAGATCAGTGACACATCACTGTAATATCAACACTGAAAACATTAGTTCTGAGTATTATACTGATAACCAACTGAAAATCATTTCAGTACTGAATGTCGTTGTGATCTCAGTTCCACATCTAAGTTGTGATCCGATAACATGAGTGGGTCACGAGGTTGTATGTGAGAGGTAGTCACTGTCATGGTGGTACATAGGTACCCATACGTCGACGTAGGGGTGGTGTGTAGGGGTCGGTACGAGACCTAATCACAACGACGTCCAAACCGAGTCAAGGTCGATTTGGTTCTCGGTTCGACTCAAAATCGACTTGGCTCGACCTAAAAAGTTCGACCGACGTGAAAGAGATTTGTCGAGTTTACTCACAGAAGGAAATGTAATATAAATTCCAGGATCTTATTAACATGATCTATGTTTCTTAATATAATACATTATTTTATAAGAAATTGACGAGAACCCTTATTCGTACTCGAACAGTTTCATAGTACCGAACCGAACATCGGTAACCCTAACTTCGACCGAACAGGGTCCAGCCGAACCGAGTCTCGGTTTTGGTTCGACACCGTTGTGATGAGGACCTAATCTAATGCGGACTGAGTACTCTACACACCGTGTTCCATTGATGTAGACACCTACCCCATTCTTCTGACCACTCGACGACTCAGTCGAGTCACCAGTGAGTCGACAGTGGACCGGTTCAGAACAATATGTATTAAAATATACCGACTGATATTTCTGTACGACATATACAACCCAAAAGTTCAAAAATTCGAAATTCGGAGATAACACACTTTAAACCCGTAGTTAACTAACACCTAAAATCTAAAATGTTTACTTTAATTGAACCGAAACCGTTCCAAAAGACTTTTACGACACTCCATAAATAAATAAAAATATTAATACAAAGGACTTGTGTCTTCCGGGTCCCCCCCCCCGGTCCTTGGTTCCCTTGGTCGTCGACCCACCGGACGAATATATAGACACAAATGTGTAACACACTAGAGAACAAGTTTGAGATTTGACTGTGTAACATAAGGGTTAACGTTCATGTACATATGAACGTCACGAGTAATCTACGGAATATGACACTTTCTGACTCCTTTACAAAACTGAGACGAGTACAAGATCACAACGGTGACCAAACCGAACCAAGGTCGATTTGACTCTCGGTTCGACTCAAAACCCGAAATCGACCTGGTTCGACCTAAAAAGTTCGACCAGCGTGAAAGAGATTTGTCGAGGTTACTAACAGAAGGAAACACAGTCTAAATACATTCCAAGATCTTATTAACATAATCTATGTTACATAGATAAGACATTGTCTGATGAGAATGTCACGAACCTTTATAGGTACCCGAGTAGTTTCATAGTGATATGATGATGTGTGCTAGTCTTGCTCACTTGAGGCCTACCTATGTCATAGGACTGGTAGGTATGTTGCTGTGGTAGTGTAGTGGCTGGAAATCGTGGGTGGCACTGCTGAAGATGGTGGTCTTGAGGTAGGTGCCACATGCCAGATGAGGTGTAGTCCCATATGTAGTGTGGTAGTGGGGCTGCTCAATTCATGGTTCATTTGGTCTTGCAACTCACGTGTTGAAATATTTGATTCTGACATTTAGCGACATAGCCAAAGCCCACAATGAACCTATGGCCTTGGAGAACCACTGTGAGTCAATTTTGAACTTTTTTTTAATGACATTTGGCCTTTATTGGCACAACCCATGAGCAGACAATGTGAGCTAAGAGATGGATGATAGAAAGTATTTGATGAATTGAAATTTGAGATGAAAGTAGGCAAAATGACAGCTCTACAAATTTTTGTTTTTTGGACTGTTTCCTGAAAGTGCTGTAAGTAAGTTACAATTTATTTGAACACTGTAAACCACCAAATGGATTTACAGAGGGCATTTCTACTGTGAAACTACCAAAAAATGGTAGTTTCATGGTAATAAAAATTAATAAAAAAAAAATGGCTGAGCAGTGAACTCACTTGAACAGATTCATGTCCTGACATTGAATGAAATCTGTAGTTTGGTTCATAGTTCTCCAAAAAGGAGCTAAGAACCATACCAAACTGAAGCCTGGCTACACTAAGGCATGACATGAGTGCGGATTACCCATGGGTTTTTTCTGGATCCATTTGTGGGAAACCTGTGGGTATCCCATCTGTGGATTCGGATATCCATTTCCCATGGATAAGGCCCAGGTGCGGGTATGGTCCATTGGACAGATGGGTATACCCACGGATATCCGTGAAAATAACCAATTAATAACTCCTAATTATAATTATGTTTCCTTGCTCTGTGGCCAACTGAGCATACATCAACCGATCCCATGTTGGTCACATGATGCCTGCGTCAGGTTGACTGCACATGTAAACTTTTCCATGCACATGCATCACCTTGGGGATTGCAACCCCAAGGTGGTCAGGTACATTTTCTTTTGTTTTCATGTGGACTATTTACATAACATGATTCTACAAAGGTGTTGTTGGGGCAGCCAAGTGTGCTGTTTTTGGCCCCTCTCTCTCACACCTTTAACAGACACTGACCTCCCAATGGCACAGGGCTCAAAGTGGGACGTTTGTTTGACAGTTGTTCCAGTGCCATCATCTTCACCTGTATGTTCTGAACAGCTTTGAAGGGGTTTCATCTGACACCACGTTGGTCATATCAGTGTTGTGTCAAATGCCACTATTCACTGGTTTCATTCAGCTCGGCGCAGGTCTTGCCACTCACTTTGCCATTGCTATTGGAGGTGATGCCAGGAGAGCAACTGTGCAGCAACTGATGTCAACTCTGCCATCATCGTGCTGAGCATCTATAGTGCATTTTTCCTTCTTGTCCCCATGGTATCAGACGATCCTCATTCAAGCTTGTGATGGCTTTTGAATTTGTTATGTCATTTGATGACAAGGTATGTCTCTCCTATTAAACTGACAAAATATCTATAACAAAGACTTTGCTGCAACGAGGAGTGCATGCCCTCCCAACAAGGTCTAGCATAAGATGTTGTGTGCCAGAGCACCGTGAACAGGTTCTATGTACAATGGGAAGATGAGACAGCAGGATGACTTACTGGTGTGTGTGGGCATGGGAAGGGGACTCACGGGAGACGTAGGTGGTGCATATTCAATTATACCTTCGATACCTGGCTGACTTATAAAGCACCATCAGCGCAGAATGAAGATCGTAATGGGGAGACATACAGAAGAGCCCAAGAACAATTCTGAATCATTGGATGATGGTGGATACATGAACTGCACAGAGATCGAAGGTGACTGCCTGCACAATAAGGAAATGGAGAAGGTTACTTACAGATTCGTGTGAGCAGAGGCTGGTGTGTTCCTTGGGACACAGGATTGCATTTGTCATTACTGTGCAGGAGAAGGAATGGGGACAAACTTAGATGGCTCCAAGGGCACTTTGGGAAGGATGATGCCTGGGCAGTATTGTGAGTCACGAAGTGTGGGATGAGATTGAGACTCACTTATGAATGTTCCATATTTAGAATGCAGATCCACCCTGGCTGTGGGTTCAGAATGGAGGCAGAACGTCGCCATTGCATGCACATATATGATGTTTGTGATGTTTGTGTATGTAGCCAATAAAAGAACTAAATTATGTAGTACAATTGTAAATTTATTCAATATTATGACGGGTATACCTGTGAATACCCATGATCCGCACCCACGGATTTGGATATCCAGGCCCCGGATGCAGCCCCAGATGTGGGTAGAGGTTTCAGAAATTGAAATACCCACAGGTATACCTGTGGATAATCTGCAGATTCACTCATGTCATGCCTTAGGCTACACTATTAAAAATGAATATCATTACCACACAGAATCTTACTATACAGTGAGATTAACATCTAGCAGTGGTTTATGTTGCTGCAGTATCTGGCCCTACATGTTACATGTAACCTTACATTTAGAAAACTTTTCTAAATTTAAATGTACAGCACCCATACATGAGAGTGCATGTGAATGGGATAGGTTGATTTTCTCCAGGGAATTGTACCTGCCATGCACTAGCATTGGCCCACACCCAGCTAGTTCTGTACTAGCATGATTTATAGGCTTCAAAATTGGAGCCTTACGTGCTAGTGCTTTGATGGGTTCAAAACACTTATCCATCAAGAGCATCTATTGAAATGTCCTAATGTTGCGTGCACTTCCTGATAAGGGAGTTGTATATGCCATCAAATCTGGCATATATGGTGCCAGATACTGCATGAGTCCCAGAAACCATTGGACATCGTTAAATGTTCAAGGTCTTCTCCAACCTCAAACCTTCTCCATTTTATCCGCATCAGCATGTATGCCCTTGTCATCTATTATGTGACCAAGGCATTCCATGCGAGGTGAATACAAATTGATATTGGATTGATTTCCGCTGAGGAACAAATGTGCCTCACGTAAAATATCAAACACCTTTCGAAGGTGTTTTTCGTGCTCTTCTATAGAGCTTGAATAAATGAATATATCGTCCAAGTATACGTGGACTGATTGACCAATTTGGTTATGAAAAATCAACGTCATGAGACATTGAAATGTAGATGGCATGTTACAGTCGCCAATCTGCATAACCCGGCTTTAGAATGTACCAAATATGGTCACAAAAGCTGTCTTGTCGACGTCCTCCTCAACTACGTGTATTTGTTAGTATGCATAAGACATGTCAAGCTTGGATCAATACATGGCACAAGCTACGTCATGCTGGATTGTATCCTGATCTGGGAAGGGTGTAATGTCCTTCACCATGTTGTCATTGCGTAGATGTAGGTCTATCGCTGTTCTGAGCTTTCTGTTTTTCTTCAGAATGCATAGTGCTGGTGCTGCAGAACATACTGACACTGATACCCACCAACCAGTGGTGGTACCGGTCGACCTTGTTGATCAGTTCATTTTGAAGTGCTTCCAGGCACTTCGGTAACCGATAATGAAACTGTTTGGTTTCATCTATGAACTTAATTTCGTGGTTGATCTCCCTTCAAGGAGGAACTTCTAATGGCACACCTCCAAAGATGTCTGCATACTCTAGCTCCCATCTTTCCCTTAGTTTGGAAAAGTCATCCGCCATCAATAACGGTTGCTTGGTGCCAGTACATCCTTTGGTAATCCCGTCAGTACATTGGTCGAGTAGACCAATGTCAATGTTTCTTTGGTTTTCTTTCCATTTTCCCTTGTCTTGCCTCCCATCTGGCAAGCTCATCGATGCCTCTGCGTGCAACAAAGAGCCATTTGTGAGTCACAGTTTGTGGCTCACCAGTTTGGGCTTAAGACTTGTGATTCGAGTCTTGCGTTCAGGTGGGTTGTTATAGTCCAGATGCTCTTCCCAAGCATTCGCATGGTTTGGAATTACTTCCTTTCCCATACGGATGCATCCCTCGTCTCTAAAGTCAAGGGATATCCTTAATTTATGTAGGAATGGTGTTCCTAGTATTGTGTTGTAATAGTCTACATTTGCTATATCAAAGTATTCCTCAATCTTATGCTCACCAAAGTGGATGTTGGTGTGCGTTCCGTAGTTGATGGTTGACTTACTGCTGACACATACTAGCTGTAGACCAATTGGATGTTCAAGTTTGAACGTCTTAATGCCTACTGCACGTATGAAATCTGGAGAGAGCATAACTCCCTCACACCTGCTGTCTAGTAGACAGTGGGCTCTGACTCCACCAAGCTCCCAATGCCCAGGGGTTGTTTGGTTGTCTGTGCGTGCCTGTTTGAGGCACATCTTATCCCACAGTCTGAACTGATGATCATAGACAGGCTCAATGGTCCTGTCTATGACTCCCGTGTGGATGTGGAAGTCATTGTTTTGACTTAAACCACCACTGATTGTGGTAGTTGGTGTCTGCACTGCCTTTCTTCATATGATCCTCCTAGCGGACGTACTCTGTCCACTCGATACGAGCTTTGCGTTCTCGTATCGTCATCGTCATCCCATTGATAAGGCGTGAGCTCCGACTGGTAATCAGCAACTAGTTCTCTGATTTCATTCTCATGGTCATCCTGGACATCCATTCGCTTGTCTAGTTCACCACTTTGTGGCTCCTCCTCCCCTTCTTGAGCACTCCCTGAGTGCTCAACCACTTCTTCCAGCCATGCACCTGCTATGCGCGGTTTATTCTTCCACTGTGGGAAATTCAGCTTGATATGCCCGACCTGTCCACACTTGTAGCACGTCATCTCTGTGCTATGTCCTTGACCCCCTGAACCTCCAGAAGGTTTTTGTGAAGGACAAGAAGCGACAGGAGCTCCAGCTCCACCTCTCTGCATAGCCTGTACCCCTGTTTGGGGTACGCTTGGCCTTGTTTCCACTTGAGGTTGAGTGTTCAGCAGACGATATATTGTCTGCTTTGCAGTAGAATGGCTTCCTGTATTGGGAGCTCAAGAAGAGCTCGGCACAGCCTGATTTCGACTAGTTGTTGAAGTTGGCTTTGCCTGTGGCGCGTGAGTGCCGCTAGGCTCCATCTTATGCGACCCAATGTCATATCGAGACGCATCCTCTACAGTCTTTGCGGCTTCATATAACTCAGTTATTGAACTGAATGCTGTCATGTAGCCTAATTTTAAGACTTCATGACGCAGCACTTCTCGAAGCGCTGCTACGAACCATTTGTGGATCGTATACTCATCCGGAGAATGTATCATCCGCGCTGCATACTTCATAATATTGTTCAGTAATTTCTGAACGGTTCTGGTCCCTTGCACAATTGTGTCGAACTTATTCGATGCATGCCTGTGCATGAGTGCATGAAGGAACCACTGTTGTAACCCAGCGATTACACTTTCCAGGGTCCAGTCGATTCCAACTCAATCATGACACTCAATTTTTCGAGTGTACCACTCCAATGCCTCACCCTTGAGGCGAGTGCCTAAATAGTTTAATTGGAGTTCTGTGCTAGACGGTCCCAATAGACTATTCATGCCTAGCCATCTCAGGATCCCTGAGACAAAGTTCTCGAATTCTTCGAGATCTGCTTTCCCAGCATATTCTGCTGGGTGAGGTAGTTTTACTCCGGCTTTGGCAAGCACAGATTTGTCTGGCTCGCTGCCCTTGTGTTTCTCAAGGGCAGCTCGCACCATCTTTGTGACCCCATCTACATATGTAGGCGGATTTCCTCCTACCTCCTGGATCCTCTGTTCAGGATCTGTGACTGCTAGTGATACCGCATGTGGTATCACTTGTATCTGCTTGTGCAGCTGGGGGACGTGAGTATTCATGTCCTGCTGCACTGGTGGATCGATGATGTCTTCGTCAATCTGATACAATGGTCAATGTTTGTCAGCTGTTAAAAATGCATCTCTCAGTCTATAACTGCTACTGAGGATGGATCGAGCCACTCTCGCTGACTCGATCAGTTTATCGAAGGCCTCACCTTTGATCCTGGCAGTATATGCCTCTTCAACTAGTTTATCCATGTTTAGCACAGAGTTCTAGCGCATGGTGCTTCTGTTGTGCTGCCTTATGTTCGATCCTATCCCAGTGATCGAACTCACATTCAAGACTAATGTGAGTGCTAGTCGTGGTACTGACACTATCGGTGTCAGACTTCATCATCTCCGGCAGTGACTGTTGAGTCACTGCTTTGAGCACTTCTTGCTCCTCATAAGTTTTTTTGATCTGCGAATTCCTTCACAGATATTTTCTCTATCACGAGCCTCTAGCTCGCGATCCATCTCCTCCTCAGTATGCCGGCACATACTGACACTGTCTTGTTCTATCGTGGCACTAGGTTCTCAAGGACCACTTCTAGTGCTCGGACCAGACGGAGGTGGCATCCTCTGTCTGTCTCGCTTCCTGCGAGCCTTCTCTGCTTCACGGTCAACTTCACGATCCCTATTGGGATTGTTGCCACGCTTGGGGGCCTTTCCTTGCAAAGGTCCTTGTACTTCCTCCTCCAGGGACTGTATCAACAGTCCCTACCATCTCCTAGTGTTTGGAGTTGGTTCACGGTGTTGTCCACTGCACGAGCTGCCTCAGCTGCTTGCTGGCTCACTTCACACATAGTGTTCTGGGCAATGTGTCTGATTGTATGTTCATATCGCCGGGTTTCTTCATCCCAGCGTACTGACCCTTGCTCTATCATCCCTGTTTTGGATGGTGAACTTCATGATCTGCGATGTTCTTGGACATGTGGGAGCTGTGACATTCACACCCCCAGCAAATTGTCCATGTTGCTAGTTGGTGGCTCTCTTGACTCATTGAGAGACACTCGTAACTTTGACCTAGTCAAAGTTCTTTGAGTTCTCTTAACAGACAATATATCGTCTGTTTCTGATTCCTCTGGTGCAGATCTTCTTAGATCTGCTGATACTCGCTTTCAACTCCTAGAGTCAGAAGCTACAGGCATCGTAGTGATATGAGGACTAGCTATCCTCGTTGGTGTTCCTGTTTGCCTGTCCACATTGTGGGCAGGCTCAATTCTCCTGTCTGGGCCCTTGGCTGTGGCCCCAGATGTATCTGGATCCTCTCCAGATCTAGACGTTTGGCTTTGATTTCTTATCGAAACCATAGATCTACGATCTATCAGCCACACTGTGGCGTTCTTCTATTGATTTAAAAGAATAAACAGTAAACGTCTGTTTACTGTTTCCAAGAATTCTGGCGAGTGTTAAACTCATCGGTTTGGGTAAAAAGATCAGTTTGATCTTTTTTATCACAGTGCTGCCAATAGTTTTGGTAGTAAAAAATGTGTAAGAAACCTAGTGTTCACACTAGACAGACTGTGCCAATATTTTATTGGTGTCTGTGAGTTGTGTGGTTACAAGTAAGTCTGATTGCTTAATCTAATTACTTGTGGACAACTGTATAGTTGTCCACTACCTACAGGCACCCCTAGTGGGTGGCTTATATAATACAACCCATAGGCCACTCTGGTGACTTATATACCCTAATTAGTAGCATATATGCTACTGTAAGAATCTACCTTCTTACATGGGCACCCAAACGATTGAAGTAGTGTTTGATTGACACACCTGCCATAAATAACTTTATGTGGTAACCTTCCTTTGTTTCTGGATGCTGGGCTCCTAGCTGCTATATAAGTAGCAGTTCTCATTGTTTCCACCCAGTAGGTTTTGGGAAGTTTCAAGTCTATGAGCATGGTGACAGAACTAACAGCTAATGTTTGGCCCATGCATTCAGATAGGCCATTTTTCTTGGCAGTGTGTGGTGCTGTGGATTCATATATTGCTCCTTCACTTCGAAGTAAGTTTTCAAAGTCATTCCTGCAATATTCTCCACCACCATCAGTTCAGAGAAAGCTGATGAAGTTTTCAGACCAAGAGAATGATCCGACCTCCTGAAGGAATCAATTTCAAACATCTGCTTTGAAGCAATTGAACATTGTCATTGCTTCATTTTTTCTTTTCATGAAGTAAATAAAAGGATGTCTCGAATAATCATACATGAATGTAATGGCATATTTATATCCTTCAGGTGATGCTGGTGAGATTGGTCCCATCACGTCTGAATGGACAATTTGAAAGGGTCTATTAGTTCTTTGTTGATTGCCCCTTTTGAATGGCAGCTTCTTCATCTTGACCATCATGCATGGCTCACAAAACTCGGGCATGCCTGTTAGTTTGTGTATGTGTTTCAATTGTCATTTTCAAACCATATGTCAGATTCGACCCACGGATGTGTGACCCATGCAGCAATGCATAAGGTTTACACCTATGCTCAAATTTGCCTGTTCCGGTTAGGACATAGGATTCCATGCAAGATGGTAAAGGTTTCTTTTTCGTTTCCCTTCAGCAATAGTTCATCCATCATGCTCTACAGAGCAGGTTTTCGGTCCGAATTTCACCAGCATGTGTTCATCTGTCAAGTGAGCCACTGACACAAGTGATAGTTTGAAGTCTGGTACATGCAAGACATTTCCCAATAATATCTCACAACAATTTGATCCAACTGAGCTTTGGAAGCTGACATTGCCTATTCCAATAGCTTCAACAAATGAGTTGTCACTGAATCTAATCTTCTGTGGGGATTTGAGTTTTTATAAGAATTGGTTTGGAACCATTTGTTGTGAGGAATCATGTGTGTCGAGCAAGCTGCTGTATTGATGAGTATTGTGCGGTGACACATTGATGGTTCAGATGCAGTATAAGCGACAATGTGATTCCTAAGATTATTAGAAATGGATCATTTATTTACAGCTGTGGCAGAGAAGTGTGCAGTATTATTCCTGTCTCCAGAAGAACTTGATGATTCCGTTGTGTCATCGCTATCGCTGCTGTCGCTGCAATCTCCTGATCCAGGACTGCTCACTCTATTGGCTCAACTGTTTTTCACTTTGTGCTTCCCCTTCCTGTCCCTGTATTGACATCTTTTCTTTTTCTCATCCTTGAGTATGTTGCACTCACTCAAATCATGGCCGCATTTCCATGTATGTAACATTTTTTAAACCTTCACTCTGATGAGTTCTTTGAGTTTGAAACCTTATTGGACACTTCATCTGTATTTGGTGTTGGTGTTGTTACAGCATCGTCTTTGGCCCTAATATATATGTCTTGCACCATCAAACGAGACTCAACATCAGGTAGACTGGGTTTTGTTCAAAGGGATGGAGTTGAGTATGGTTGTCATCAAGGTTTCAAATCAAGTGTTTTTGGGAAGGGAATGTAAGAGTGCGAAAGCCATAAACTCCTCATCAACTTTTCTCTTCATTCCTGCAAGTTGTCATTCGGCTGATCGAAGTTTGGATATGTGTTCGTGTATGTCAGTTGAGCTGTCCCATTTAAGATTCATCATCTCCACATAGGTGTAGAATGCTGATATGCCCATGTTTTGTTCCTCGAATTGAGCCATTATGGACTCCCAAAGCTCTTTCGAGGTTTGCGGTGTTAAGACATGTTTGAAGATGAGAGCATTACTCAACTGTTTGACTATGATGCTGTGAGCCTTCCCATCACGTATGTCCCATGAATCCGTTCCTTGGTAATAGGATGGGTATATGGTGATGTTGGGTCCAGGATTGACTTCACTGCCATTGACTAACCCCTATACTTTCTTGTCGCATAGTTCAGCCATTATGCGTACCTTCCATATCTGAAAGGTTGTGATGTCCATAAGGATGGGGAAATCATTTGAGTCAGATGTCATGTTTGAGTGTTTCTTGTTTTCATCTGTTAGGTAGTTGCACTACTCAGGGCCCATAACTTGTGAAGCAACTAAACAGAAAATGTCTCAGTCTTCATAAGAATGACTGAGTTGAATGTACCTAAACAGAAAATGTCTACAAGTAAATTAGAGTAGTTCTAATGATCATATGCACAAAGCTAGAAACTCACCTCAGTCTTCATAAGAATGACTGAGGAAAGAGTCAGAAACTTCTAGTGCCATTGATTTATGGTCTACGGCAATGGGTGAATTACGTAACGCTGACACACATGCTAAACAACGTTTGTGGTGAGCATTGTTAGTTCCTGACAGAACCTAGATTTGGCTGACCCCTTTGGATTGTGTGTTGCTTATGAGCATCTCATTCATGATAAATTAATTGTTGATTTCAGCCTGTAAATTATCAAGGAGTTGGGGATTGGCACCGCTACAGGATATATTAGGTCCTGTTTGGACACAGAATTTGGCTAAACGAATTCTGTGTTTGCTGACCAAGCTCAGCTGCAGCCTTTCCAGGCCACAGCTGAGCCTAAATCTTCTGTCACACGGTTATGGACACTCCACATCAACCCTCCGCCAACAATCCCTTTGCCGACAATACCATGCATACACGCGGCTCATGCAGCCCTCCCAATAGCCCCAAAAGACCTACTCCACCTCCTTCCACCAACAATCCTCCTGCCAGGAAGAAAGCTGTGGCATGGGTACTCGAGGACAATATTGCACTGATCAACCTCCTGATCGATCATAAGGCGGAGGCTGGTGAGGGGGGTAATTTCAAGAAGTCTACGTGAATGGTGGTTGCTGGAGTGATGGTGGATCGGCCATCCACCAGAGGACTCAAGACCTGGGAAGCTTGCAGGTCAAGGTGGATCAAGGTAAGTCGGTTTGGTTGTTTGATGCTTATCTGAGGCTCAACATTCCACAGCTGCGAAAGGACTACAATCTAGCACTTCAGCTTGAACAAAATCTCTCTGGCTTTATGTTTGTAGATCAGGAAGGTGTGGTGGTTGATGACAAATCTGTATGGAGCGAGTTTGCCTTGGTGAGTTGTTTCTTTTGTTTTTCAGTGTATTTCACTCACTTGAATTTACAGAAAAATCATGAGGCTGCATGGGTCAGAAGGGCAGGGTTCCCTTGCTTTGAGCTCATGAGTCTGCTCATGCTGAGTGCGGTGAGGGGGACTCACATTTACAGGGCATCCACTTCAGCAAATGGAACTGGGACACAGTCCAGGCTGGGGAGTGATCAAGGTGCGCAGGGTGGAGGGATGGAGCTTGACCCAGTTAGCGGTGTTGTGTCTGACTGGTCCCAGGGCCAGTCAAGCTCTAGCGTCAACAATCCCTCTTTGTTCAGCCTCCCTCCCTCTGCATTTGGCCTTCCCCCCTCTTCATTGGACCCACCACCCTCTGCATTCGATCCGCTTCCCTCCTCCTTCGACCACCTCCCCTCTTCCTTCAAGCCCCCCCTCTTCCTTCAAGCCCCCCCTTCTTCATTTGGCCCAGCCCCCTCGTTCTCCCCATCCTCCTCTGCATATGGCCCACCCTCCTCTGTGTATGGCCAGCCCTCCTCTGTGTATGGCCCTCCATCCTCCTCTGTCAGGTCTCTCTCAATTTCCTCAGCAAGGAGTGACCAGGGTGTGTTGGGCCAGCCACTGAACCACACTGCAGGCCAGGGGCACCCTTGCGTGGTGCCAACCAGTAATGTGTCAGTGAATGTGGGAGCACTCTGGTTGGCCCCATCCCCTTCCACTTCGGCGGCAGCCTTCACTGCACATCGGCAGCTGGGGTCTGGCAGTGGGGTGAGCTCCAAGTGTAGTGCCACAGATGCTCTTGACAATGAAGGGGGCAGCATAGCAGCACCAACCAAGAGATTGCACGTGTCAGGTCTGACGGTGCTCTCAGAGATCCGTGATGGGATGTCGGTGGTAGCAGACATGCAGAAAAAGTTGAACACCACCCAACTTGAACAAGCACGCATGCAATCGGAGCATATGCGTGTCATGGAGAAAAAACTCGATTTTCAGGAATGGCTCAAAATTAGGGCACAAGAGATATGTATACTGGAACTTGAGCGTGCACCTGAAGGACACAGGTCCACAGCCATGCAGATTGTGCAGAACGAGTACAAACTGACAGCCAAGCAAAAGCTCTTCTTCGTAGAAGAGTTTTGCCAAGACCCTAGCATGGTGGCCATGTTTTGTGAGATGCAGGAAGATGTGTACGTGCTGTGGATCAAGAAACGCCTGCAGGTGCTCAGGGGA
The DNA here is from genome assembly GCA_015039355.1 of Ramaria rubella. Classification (NCBI taxonomy): domain Eukaryota; kingdom Fungi; phylum Basidiomycota; class Agaricomycetes; order Gomphales; family Gomphaceae; genus Ramaria; species Ramaria rubella. Next base: position 115,645 of record MU134344.1, read on the forward strand.
TCCGAATCATTGTAGTCTGGCTTCCACTTCACTGTGTTTACCTCCCTGTAACTCTGTTTTGAAAAGAAATATACAATGTTTTCCTTTTTATTTCTCATGACTTGAAAAATAAAAATTAAAGCAATAAAAAAGTTATATTCATGTATGCTATGCCCACTAGTGGTCATAGCCTTGGTACAAACAATACTGAGCCCACATTGCTCTCGCAATCAACTGCTGGCAGGTTTGGGCAGCCTCCCTCTCCTCAGCCTGTGGCGTGCTCAGCACAAGCCCACCCATATAACGACCTGGGACCAGATCTCACTCAGTACCACCATCCTGCTCCATCATATCTAGGGGGTCATGCTCCCAGATGTAGTTGTGCAACACTGCAAGGGCAGGGGGCACACAGGCTTGCAGATAGAGGTCATAGTGTGGTGCAGTTCCGAGTATCTTGAAGCATGCCTTCAGGACCCCAAATATGTGCTCAATCACGTTGTGTGCTGAGGCATGATGCAAGTTATAAAGCTCTTCGGCATTTGCTGGCCTACTGTGAATACATTAGTAACATACAGACTCTATGGTATGCCAGGTGGATAAATACCTTAGATCAGCATGCCCCCACTCAGCTAGATGATATCTGACCCCCCTATATGGTACCAGCAATCCCTCACACAAAGGGAACCCTGCATCAGCAAGGTAGTACTTCCCCTTGGGTATACAAAGGTTGTTAACACAACCATCATAAAACATCAGGGAGTCTGCCGCAGACCCCTCCCAGCCACTGTATATGTAGACAAACCTCATATTGAAGGAGCATGCTGCCAAGCAGTTTTGAGACAGGTCACCCTTTCAATTGCAAATGATATGTCACTCGGCTGCCTGTGGGCTACATGCAATATGTGTGCTGTCCATTGCACCAATTGCGTCTTTAAAAAACAGGAAAAACTTGGGATTGTTGTGGATGCAAGGAGGTACAGGATCAGTTGCAGCAGGGAGATGGACATAGGCAGTGTAGAATGGCAGGCCCAAGAAGATGACAAGCATCTTGATAAAATACTTTGCCACAGTGTCATTGGCATGCTGGAAATGTTCTCCTACATGCCGAACTGTCAGCCCAGTGACACAGGCATACAGGAATATGGTGAGTTGTTCCTGCAGTATGATGTAGTGGGAATCACAGTGGCCATAGTTCTTGAGCATATTGATCAGGTTGTGGAATACATGTTTGTTAACACTGAGTTCACATCTTATATGAAATGGGTGACCATGGATCAGCACCTGCTCCCATGCATGTCCTGATAAAGCAGAAGTGTGATAGGGAACTTTGTTGTACAAGGGAGTCACGTAGGAGAGGACTGCTTCCCCAGCCATGCAACATATGTCGCTGACCTGGTCAGACATCATCAATGTTGGGAATTGTCAGTCATCCTCATCGTCCTCATCCTCGTCTAATGAGAATGTAATGAGGAGTGCCATGGTGGAGAGCGTGTGCGACAGATGATTTAGGCTCAGCTGTCAGCCTGGAGAGGCCGCAACTGAGCTTGGTCAGTGAACACAGAATTCGTTTAGCCAAATTCTGTGTCTGAACAGGACCAAAGGTTTAGTACAGGTTTCCATTCATTGTGTAAACCCTCTTAGATAGCTGTTGTATAGTATGCAATGACCCACAAGGGACTAGCAATCAGTTGTGTGAGATATAGATAAACCAATGCATTGGCGCAGGAACACCATATTGGAGTATGACTTGCATCAGATATCACATTGCAGCATTGTCTCATTATCTACAATGGGTCGATCACTGATCGAGGTAAAGAGTTGCATCGTTGGATATAATGCTAACACAGGTTCCCCTATAAGGCTTCGAAGATGGAACAAGGTCACTGGTCAAGGATTCATCAAAGAGATAACTGTACCTGGTGCAGAAGGCAGAAATTTCTTATGTTTTCCAAAGCAGCAACAACAACGCTGTCACAGAATGACAGCCATACTGTATTGCATGCCGGAAGAGAGCACATATTGCCACCCAATGAACTATAATTGACATCGAGAGTTCCATGGATGACAGCAACAACCCTCCTCCATTGATCAACATTGATTCACCGGACCATTCTGTTCCAACCATAGATGCGTGTCTTAATAACGACAACAACAATATTAATCCATCGAGTGACACATCACCTGGATTCTGGGATGCCCATTCTAATAGTTGGGATATCACTAGACCTTGCAGGAGCGTGTGGCGAGACAAATGAGTGGTTTGCTGGCCAAAATGGTGCACCCACGTCCTTCCATGGTTGTTGCATCCATTCCTAAAAGCTGAACAAGCAATATTTCAAAGACAACATCTTCCCAAGTTGCCAGATATTCCTTCTGTGTCCATGGGGGAGTGCAAATGTTGTGGCAGCTCTCGCACCTCCATTGTCATTAAATGTGTTTGTTAGATCCCAGATTCGACCCATGTTATTCTGACATTTCACATACTCTGATAAGCCCTTCTGCTTATTTCTGACATGCCCCCATTATTATTCTTAGTCACGGCTCTATCTTGATATTATCTCCGTACGTCTTATCTCGATTCCCGTATCCACTCCGATTTCGGAACTCCATATCATGCACCCTTATCTTCCATTCCCGATTTCTGAATCCCACATGTCTTAAATATGTTTTCTCTTCGTCAAGCTTCTTTAGCTTGTAAATCGTGTCGTGTTGTGTTGTGTCGTATCGTGTCGTATCGTATCGTGTTATATTGTATTGTATTGTATTGTATCGCATTGTATTGCTTCACTACTTCATATCACTATCTTTCATACCATCCTCTATTACTACACTTCCTTTGCTCCAAACTTCTACCTGTAATAAGGCCTTCAAACCTTGTTCGGTATTCCAATTATTCCGAACTATTCCAATCATTCCGAACTATTCCGATTATTTCAATCACTCCGATTATTCCAATCATTCTGACCCTACTTCATCTGACATCTCAAACCCTCCTTGATTACACTCGCCTCCCAGAAAAGCTAGTCTTTACTCGATATTGATTTATCGTTACTTCTACCTTCCCACATTAACCAGTCCATCCCCGAATACCCGAAGCCCCCGCTCACCTCTGATAAGTCTCAACTCATCATTGGCACTGACCTTCCGAATAGACCCGACCAATCGGAAACCTGATAACACTGGTCTTCAGTCTGAAATACCAGGGCACTAGAAATCCAAGAGGGTGCAACCCATAAGTTGAAGCCAATGCCCATGTAGATCAGTCTTCAGATCTCCGACTTCTGAGTCATCCAGTATTTCCGTGCATTTCCGAATATTGCAACTACCGACCTTGGTCAAGGAGAGCTCCGACCAAATCTGACCCCAACATCAGATCTGGCAAACCCTAACAGTCCGACGTCAAATCCAGCACGTGTCTCTAACAGTGTTGAACGTACAGGTCAGCTCTTAGTTCATAAATCTCCAATGATATTTTTCGGTTGAATTGTTTCTCTGCCTACAGTAATTCACAACATGTCTATACCATATTGCCGTGAAGAGGACTGCCAATCATTACATGAAATATTAATCTCATGTGGCTTTTTCCCTGGATCCCTTGAAAGACCACATATGGCCTTTTCCTTTGAGATTATGGAATCCTACAACCATTCCTCTGTCCAATCCAACTATGGGGTAGCGCCATTTCAGGAGGGGTTGCTTCACAGCCTCCAACAGCGTGGCTACACATTCACTGCTCTAGAACCATCAAAATAGCAACTCCCCAAAGTGTTGCTTTGGTTTGATGTGCTGCAATATGAAGTACATGCAAGGACACAATAGATCTTTGACAATTTCAAGAAATTGTCACCCGATTGCATAGACCACAGCAAACACAAAGACATTGTAGCCCATTAGATCTTGCGCACTCACTGCCCTGCCTGCTTTGGATGTAGAACATGGGGTGGAGATCCAGAGACATACATCCTTCTTTTGCTGGTAACGAATGAGTGATTAACAGTCAGAAAGCAAACCTGATGTCATTGTCTGCATGGATGGAAACTTTCAACACCAGCGGTACAGCTCAGTGCATGATGATCCAGATCTTATTGACATTGATGGGACATACATATTTGTTGCAAGAGAACTGGTAGAAAATGCCAAGAAACACGTCGCAGAGAGACGTAACATCAATCACACAGGAAGACATCAAGCCACACAAGTTCCAGATGGCTCTATTGATGAGTGTGAGAAGTCACACCATGCAGCTCGGAATCGTGACAATGAGAGCACTAAGGGGCTGTTTGCCTCAAAAGATCTGATGGTAATGGTGTGTCACCATGATATCCCATTGTTTTTGTGTGATATCACAACACCAGGTGAGCAGCAATTCTATGCAATTGCATTAATTGAGCAGCTTGCACTACTTCTCCCTCCCATTGCCACCATTGGCATTTTATATGACATCACGTGTACATTGGATAAAGCTATTGCAAAGGTAATTTATTTTCGTTCTTTCCTTTCTGACTCACATCTAGTCATTCTCTGCAGCACAACCTAACACCTGATATCACCAGTAGGCTATCGTGGGGCACTGCAGTGTTTCATGCCTCTGTGCATCAATTCTGTTGCCAGATTGTCTATCACCCATGAAAACGGACTGGTTTTGGGTGGTCTAATGGAGAAGGTAATGAGTGCATCTGGGTGCTGAGCAAAGACACCATTGGGGCAGAACAAGTCATGGTGGTTTATTATTCTTCTTTGCTATTAAGATAATGAATGAACTCATAGCATAACAAACGACTGTTCACCTTGTATCGCAAATACAACTATATCGCAACCATGAAGCAGAAGGGTGTGGGGGCCTGGACACAATGGACTAAGTGAGTCATTGCAAATGCGAAGAAATCTGCAGAGACAGTGTTGAAAGCAATAGAAAGTGATTGGACAGTGCAGCAATTGTGTGACCAATGGGTAATTCAGCAGGACACACAATTGTCAACCAAAGCCTGTAAGTGCTCTACTTACTCTTCACTTGCCAGCACATTCCTCACAAATTTACTCTAGATAATGCTCAGGTTGCTTCAAAAAACCTTGCAACCTTAACCAGATGCAGAAATCTGTGGAGGCACTGACAGTTGCCTTAGATGCACTCAATCGTGAACTCAATGCTTTTGAGCATCAAGAATCAATTGTTGGGGCTGCTCAGGGAACCACCACATCACTGTATGAAGCCACAAATGCCCTCCAGCAACATCATCAAGACTCTATGTCGCAATTGTACAACCTGACTGCAAATCTGGGACTTTTGCAGGTAACTATACCATTCAAAATGACAGAATCTGGCAAAGATTTTGCAAAATAATTGATTCTTCTTCATGCTGTCAAAACTTCACTTTGGAATTGTTTACAACACCAGCAGGACAAATTAAACCCAATTTGTGAGTCTGCTACACGATCGGGCGCAGGTGAACATTAGGTAGGCAAATGTTCAATTGGTTCATTGCAATTGCTCATACTTATTCAGGGACAAAGAAGCTTCAAGGGGCAATAAAAGCTGTTCAGAATCGTGGTAAAGGCATTATGGCCACAATCGACATGTACAACAGAATGGTCGATATGTTGATGATATTGGATTGTCCAGCTTGGGCATCCAATATGGAACTCCCTGGTCATCTTGATTGGCACAATGTGATATCCATTGATCCGGATGCACCTCTATGGGAGAAGATGAGTCTTGGAAGCACATGGGTGACACTGTGGGGTTCAAATTTTGAGGCTGCACCACTATATGTTCGTGATCCTAGAGTTTGCAACAGAATCAAGATGGTGCTGCAACTCAACTGTATTGCAGAAGAGGAACAATGCCTCATCGAAGAGCAGCAGAATAGACATGAGGAGTTCAATGCTACATTTATGCTCATTGTGGCCATCAGAAAACAAAACTTTGGTGAGTGTTGATCTCTGACTGCAAGGTCAAATGTGACTTTCCTCATTTAGATTCCCCATTCGCACATCAAATCAATCTTTGACTGGAGCAATTACTCGCTGAGCGACATCAGCTGATTCATGGCCATAACCTTCCAGATATTGCAGTATGGCGGCTGCCATCTGGGGAAATATTTAAATACTTGGATGAAGGTGGATTCATCATGCAATTGCTGCAACCACTGCATGAGTTCTTTGGTGCAGGGGCAACATCTTTGGGTCAAAATGAATCCAACTCTGTGTCTCCTTTGTGCTGAAAGATGGGTGATATCTTTACAGGCAACAAATGTGCCGAGGAGTCAGAGTGGGAGTCAAGTTCAATTGGAACAGGCGTGTCTGTGGAATCTGATGATCAGGACAATTGTCTCGATGCTGATGCACTCACAGAGCTCAATCATAGCATGCAAAAACTCACCGTTGCAGATGCAGATATTGGAATTCATCTACCCATGTCAACAACAGCTCCTCCCATGTCCCCACGGTCTGTCTGGTGACAATCGCATGCACCATCAAAAGATCTCCCACCAATCAGCATGCTTTTTGACACCCTGCATAGTGAGACTGAGTTTCAACCCAACCAGTCTAACAATGAATTTAAGGTTTGGAGTATTTCAGCATCTGCATTGAAGCCTGCTGTTGCTCCTCAGGTATGATTGAGTGCTGGTGCATGGATATTTACTCACCTCAATTCTAGGATGCAATCACACAATTTGATTGGGTTTGCGTTGATTTTGTGATTCCCCACAAGGAATTGTGATGCTTGGATCGAAATAGGCACTTAACAATGCGTGTCACAACAGCTTTGGTGCACCTATTGGATCGTCAATATAACGAGCATCCTCTGAACAACCATATCCCTTCAAACCTTCGTCCAAACATGTGACCTTGGATCCTGGTTGTATTGCACTGTTGCCAGACTGCCTGCTCCGATTGTTCTTCAAGGTGCGTTACTGGTTTTCACAATTTTCTACAGACTTTAGACTCTTTGTAGGAAGGGAATGTGAATCTGGCGGCATTTCACAAAAATTACTGGCTGTTGCCACTTTTTTCGTCGTGACAACAGCATTGGCTGTTGGGGGTCATTGATTCGTGTTGTTGTCAGTTGTGGTATGTAGATTCAAGACCACTAAGGTCCAACAACCTTCATGAACAAGGAGACACATGGACATGGACAGTATGTATCGGTTTTTATTTCGTGGATTTCCCCACATTTACCCACTCTGCAGCTGTTGACGCGATTTGTTGGGCTAATGAGTTTGTTCACAGGCATTAGTGTGGATTTAAATTGCTGGGTGTCATGTTCTGCTATTGTAAGACATTTTTTTCTCTGTTTCGAACCCTATACAAGTCTTAACATTTCAAAACATAGTATGAAAACAGACAAGTGCACAACTCTGACAGTGCACTGTGGATGTGTGCTGATCTTGAGGCATGGTACCTTGGAGAGGCATATGCGATACACACAACAGATATGGAAGGCTATTGATTGGTCCTTCAACATTCTGTTTTACAGCTTCCTCAATCTGACCCATCAAACACTCTTGCACCTCCTGAACTTCCTCCTATGAAATGGCTTGCACATGCAAATGAAGTAGCAAAGTGTATACCTATGTTGGAAGGGAAAGATTTATTGGCTGAGTGTGTGACTGTATATAAAAGTTAAGTATATATAATTCATCCTCTACCTCAGTACCACCCAATTGCCCAATCACAGCCTGGCGACCATTGAGGCACCTGCAATCCTGCAACCAAACAATCATTGTTTGAGGCTCAACAGAACCAAACAATCCATTGTGTGCCATTTGACCTCTGCTGCATCTGTTGGACTTTCATCTTGATTCCCCACTGTCATGTTTACACTTCAATCATTGACTACCAAATGTGAAACTCGCGCTGGTGCTGTGCAACACGACATCGCGTTGTGAAATAGTCACAATGAGAACAATGGTCCAACTGAGCCTTCAAACAAACCCTCTTCAGTCTGTGATGCATCCGTGCCTTCAAGCCCTAGTGAAAGCAACAATGACACTACTGAGGCATCACTCCCAGAAGATGCGCCCTATATCCCAGATGATGCTAGATCTCCCAATGACAGCTATGTTGCACTGTCCATTGTTGCATTGCAAGGTCAGTGATCAAGTGTTCTTTAATGAATATACTCACATATCGTTGCAGAAATTATACATCAACTTATTTTTAATTTTGCACATACTTCCAATGTGCATTACCGCGATCTTCTCATTGCATTGGGCATTGGGTCACTCCGGGGTGTATGCGCACAGTCTAACTGGAACATCTTTCAAAGGATGCATAAGGAAGACATCAAAAAGCTGTGTGGGTATATTTCAGATGATTATTCTCCCAGCTTATGCTTCTGTTATAGGTAGAAATATCAACCCTTGCCTCTCCCATGCCAAACGCATGCATGAACGCAGCAATAGTGGGCTTTGGTTGTACCAAGACAGTATCAATGATGCTGGTGGGGAAGACCTTCTCAGTGAAGCATTGCGAGAATGGTCTAAGGACAACCTGAAGACAATACAGCCAGGCCGCCCAGTGCGAGAGACACAACTCAGCAAAATCATCAGCAAAGCAACACACTCAGGACTCCAGACGGTATGATTCTGCTCCCAACAATCATTTGTGTAATCTCAGTGTAATGTTGGTCTTAGATACATACTGCAGGTCAAATTTCTGATATTGCATGCATCGTCATAAGTTGGTCCACCAATCCAGCTGCAGATCCTTGTTCAACAGCTGTTGTGGGGACTAGCAACCAGAATGTAGACCAATCTCTTAGTGATCTGGGATGGAGTGAACCACGACAAATTGCAGCGACGTTCCAGACGCATCAAAGGTTTGTTCAATCACCATCATACTCATTGTATCTCATATGCTCCAATCACTCAACAGGCTTCAGCACCAGAAGCAATACATTGACAAACTTACTATGATTATTAGTAATGTCACAGACATCTTATGAGTTCACCTACATGCGACATTACTTCCCACATTTCACTCACCCTCACCCCCATCTATAGGCCACAAATCAATCAATCGAAGAAAGAAGCTTTGTAAATCCTCCACTGTTCATTGTATATATTAATTAACCTGGATCTGGAAGTATCCCATTCAAAACCTGTGATAAGATTGCCCTCGACAAGTCATCTAAACAGGTTGTGCCATTGCAACAATCTCCTCCTGTGGAGGATGTTGTAGCTCATAGCAATTCTCCTGCAGCTGCTACAGGCAATGGCAGTCCTCTTTCAGAGGTGACAGATTGGCCTGGCCCTCAACAATCTTGTGGCAAGGAGTCGACCTCTCAGCCTCTTCCAGCCGGCTATATTGAGGATCCCATTGTCTCATCTGTTAAACTCCAACCTGCATGCATATTTTACCACAATCTTTTATGATTGGCTGAGTGAGTGATTCATTTGTGCTCTTTTTTTTTGTGTTCCAAACTATACAATATGTCAACAGATATTGCTCATGGTGCTGAGCCGCTCACCACACTATCAACATCAGAGGAGTATCATGTGTGAGGTGTTCCTTCTTTTCAATCGAAGAGCTTCCTGCACATACTTTTCATCACTGGATTCCATGTCAAAAACTGGCCCTATTGTGCACCAACCCCTATAGCAGTTGATGACACAGATTTCGCCAGCCCTCAATCTTGGGCAAGTTGGAAGATTGCAAGAGTCCTCAAACAATTTTGCCATCCAGAACCGAAGCATAGGCTGCAGCTTGTGTGTCATGCTAATGGTTCGTTGTTTGTTGTCTATGCCCACTATTCATGACATCTGACATTTGAATGCAGATGCCCAATGCATGCCCTTCATAACATATCCTGCTGATGCAGCCAGGAATTCTGCACCAAACTCAATCAATTTCCCTAAAGCACAAGTTCCCAAAGGAAATAAATATCCCCCTGAGGCATGTTACTGTGCACTACATAAGGGTTCAGGTAACTACCACTGGTGATACCTGTATCAGGAAGCAGAATACCCATCTGCACCAAGCACAATAGCTCTGATTGTGAAAGACCAGCACCACAAACACCAAATGCCTACCCATGAGAAGACAAGAACATCATTGAGGGTCATGAATAAAGGAAAACACAGAAGCTCGATGAAGCAATCAAAAAATTCTACTCTGTGTGGATGCTCAAATGTCTGCAATTGCAGACAATGACAGTGATTCAGACAAAAGTGACAAAAACGATAATGGAACAACATTTGATGATGATGAACCTCTGGGTGACTTAGAGACAATTCCCAAGGAGGCAGAATTGTCTCCTGTTGTTTGAACCCTCTGTGGTGGTAAGGAGGTGATATTGAGGTTAAAACATTCAGACAAGGAGAACATCGTTGAATACATGGGATCGTCCCCACCCGGCAAGCATACACTGACTTCTGACATTGACCTTCTGCCACGCAAACGGAAGAAGTCTAAAAGTGGGGCCATAGTTTCTGATGACACTGATAGTGGCAACAAAAGTCCAAACATAAAACGAAGAAAAGGTCCTGACTCAGATGATGGCAAGACTACCACAGTTGCAGACATGGCAAGTGCTCTGGGAATCCCAAAATTACCATTGACATCGTTGTTTGCTGTTCCTGGGGCCCAGTCAACCAGTGGACTGGTGGCAACATCCCATAATCTACCATGCTTAGACTCAACAATCAATGATGCCTCTATTGGCAGGAAACCACGGCAGTCTTCATTGCCTGCACCAACCACCCCTGTGCAAGGGGAGCAACAAAAATCAATGCCTCCAGAAACACCCCCACGCCCTCCCCCGATCATTGTGAAACCACGTGCTGTAAGTAGCACCTCAAATGTCCCTGTTAACAAATCATTGTTTCCCATTGCTCCGATTGCCACAATCGCAAAGGCGTCAATCCCCAATACCATTGCAAACCCAATAAAGCAGCCAATGTATGAGGAGTGGACATCATCCAATGATAGCATATCATGGGCAGCCACGATTTACAAGGGTATTGAGTGATGAATCAGCCTCAGGGTTGGCAAAACCATGGGCAAGCAATTTACTGTCTATAAGGGCAACCTCCAGGAGCAGTGGAATATCACACTGGGAACTGGCAGATGGGAATCCAAAGATATATAAGCTCACAGAAGACTACATACAAGGATACACACCTGGCAGATGGGAATCTGAAGAGAAAAGCCTAAGGTTCCCACTGCCAAGATAACTACCTAAAGGAGTATGCAAATAAGTGCCAGAACATATGGTGATTACATAATGGGATTGGAATCCAATGCTGTTATGTAATGCGGGCGCTTATGCGAGCGAAAATGAAGAACGGATGCCAATAAACGCCCAACTGTACCATGGTTATGTAATGGGACTGGAATCCAATGCCATTATGTAATGCGGGCACTTATGCAAGCAAACATGGTCAAAGAGATAGGGGAAGGATATATAATGGAGGAGAGAGAGAAATGGGGAGGAATGGATAGAAGGAAGAGAGAATAGAGAAGTGTAGAACCACATGAAATGGGGGCTCCCTTACACTGTCATGCCATTGACAAATTTGCAACATTGTACAATGCATCACCAGTAGCACCTCTGTGGACCTCATTCAAAGATATTATTGTCCAAATGGAACAATTCAAACTGTTATTCAATGCGAAACCCACATTGTTCACACATGGCGCACTCAGATTATGGTTCCATGGAGTTGTTCGTGTGTTTGAAGAGAAAATGGAACTTTGCCCATCTTCCATGGCTGCAATTGTGAAATATGTTGAAGCTCTCAAGATGCTAGCAGGAGTTGATGATGAAAGTGCAGAATCAATCAAGGAGAAACTTCAGCCATACATTCCAGTCAAGGAAGATACCGACATTGCACAGGGTGCGGATGAAACTGTCCTGCCACCATCCGATGATGACATTTTCAGCTCTTAGGATGGATTGTGACGCAAAAGTACATGTCTGTAATGCCAGTGGGTTGGGGGAGAATTTGTTGATATCACCAAAATCTTCAATTGCCTAGACTACTTATTATTTCATTGAGCACAGAATTTTAATCACAAAATAGGTCTATTTGGTATTGACTTGCTGTGCCCTCCTGTGTGCACTGGTATTTGTTGGTGTTATCAGAGTTTAAACAGTTTAAACATTGTTTCTGAGACATCTAGCTTTCCACTTGTGGACACACTGCAAACCAACTGTGGCATGCCCCAATGTCAACAAAATGTGATTTATCAAGGGAACAATGACATCTTGCATAATTATTATGGATTGTGATGGTGTGTTCTTTGAATTCTCCCTCCTGGCATCTGGCTCATTTGGATATAAACGTGCATTCCTTCCTTATCCACCATGACATATTCACAACATGATGTTTCTAGCACCAACATATTTTGATTCTCTCTGTTTTGTACCTGGATGTAAGAACTTTAGTGTATCACACAAACAGACTGAGCCAATAAATTTATTGGTGTCTGCGATGGTGTGGTTTACAAGTAAAAGAGTTATCTTATGTAATCTACTTGTGGACAACTGTATAGTTGTCCACTATCTACAGGCACCCCTTGTGGGCGGCTTATATAATACAAAGCCCATAAGTCACTCTGGTGACTTATATGTCCTAAATAGTAGCATATATGTTACTGTAAGAATCTACATTCTTACACCCTCCCCACAGACCAAACCTCAGGCAGGTTTGGGAACCGTTATGCTGATGGCGGATCAGCATATATAGGTGCAGGCGCAGTCGATGATGACTGCGTGGCTACTTCGATGGTGTTGTCGTAGTACAAGGAGTCGGCTGGATCGACCTCCATAGTAGTATCATCCGCTGTGGTAGCGGATGCCGGGTCAGTGGCAGATGGGGTGGATGGTTCCATTGTCGGCACGTGTGTACATGCCTTCAAGCAGGGTGGCCCTCCACCGTGTCCGTCCAAGGATGAATCATCATCCAAAAGTCGACAGCACTCCCCAGAAGCCTGGGGGGCAAGGGGTCATGGGTATATGAAGGCCGGTGAATGTCTGGCCTTCGTGAGCGTCAAGGACCCTCTGCATGGTCTCATTGTAGCAGACCTTGCTCTGCTTATGGAAAAAGTAGGGCTCAATGTTGACGTGAGCCCTACCGGGATCTACCCCTGTGTGGTTTCCTAGCCATTTGGCTAGTTCCTCGAGAGTTGTACTCTCATGGGGGTGTTTCCACTCGAACGCCTTATTGACACTGGTGGACAGCAGCACTGATAGATCTCACCACCAGTTTGATCTGGCAAGATCGGCCCACTGGCCACGGACGGTGAAGAGCTCTGTTAGCTTTTGAAGAAAGACCAGGCTGTCTTTCTTTGGCTTAATGAGTTTAAGCCATACCCATACATCAACATCCTCCAGTTGGAGGGTGTTGTTGCCGTTCCCGCAAATGGTGGGTGATACTCCCTCTGGGGAGTACTCGATCATGTGCAACGCATCCCTAATATTGGGAGGCATATCATGCACGATCTTGAACGCTGGCATTCAAGTAGCGAGTCGCTGCTCGCGATCAGCACACTTAATGATAGCATGCTGCATGGTGCTGCGTGACAGGGCAAATGTCGCACGTGCAAGCGTGAGCTGCTCAACAAATTTTGGGTCATTGAGCTGGCACGTGTCGAACCACACAGTGGGTCGACGACTGGTGTGCACCACAGTGGGGTGTGGTGCCTTGCCCAATGGGCGGGGTAAGAATCCCATCTGCATTGCAGGCGGGTCGCCTATGGCGGGGGCGATGCGAGCATGCAGCGACACTGGGTACGGCACTGCCAGCATTCGCTGTTTGGATGCGGTCTTGCGACCGGATCAGGTGGGTCCTCGCGGTGAGGCTCCAGTTGTGGTCATAGATGGACTCACTGAGTCCGTCATCGAATCTGGCAATGAGGTCAGATTGATTATAGTTGGTGCTGATTGCGCCGACTTCATGGCAGATATTTTATCTGCCATTTCGCGATTAATTCGCCGCTCTTTATCAAGGGCGGCATGTAGTGTGTCAAGATCTGAGTTGAGCTCGCATATATCCTCCTTATAGGAGGATACTGCATCCTTAACAAAAGGACGCGCCATCTCGGCAAGCAACGGTGGCCAGGCCACTTTTAATGCGCGTTCAATGTCGCGCATTTGGGGGTTGATGAGCCGCAGTTTTGCGGCTTGCAGCAAATGCGCATACACGTTGCACTCCGGACAGGAGTCACAGTGGACGATGGCAATGGCGTCCTTGACACTGTGCACAGTCCAGTGTTGCTCCTTTTGGAGCATCACAAATTGCTCAGAGGCACTAGGTAGTGCCTCTGCTGAGTGGTGCATTTGGGACACTTTGGCGTCCATGGATACTAGTTTGTGTGACACTCGCACTGGTGTGAGTGTGGTAGTGAGTGGCAAAAAACCTTGAAGCGGTGATGAAATTGTCGCTTAAAATCAGAGCGAGCGCGCCCGATGTGTCACGTGACTAATTTCACGTGACGCCGTCGTGTCGCACAAATCGTCGACACGAATCATGTTCATGTCGAGTCCTTTTTATTAAGAACTCCTTGTCATCTTTCTCATGCCTTATGAGGCATGACTAGGAAGCTCTAGTGGCTTCCTAACTCCCCTTAGCTCTAGATAAACATTTAGCACTTCTAACTTTCTGCATGCAGAGAGTGGTTCCCAGGTGACATCTCCCAATGTCCATCTTACTTGTAACTCCAGCTTGGAGTTACTAGTCCAGCGATGCGCCAGGATCTCATCTACAAACCATTCTGGTTCATCTTCTTTCCCAAAGTCATACATATGATTTACGTCATGACGAGGAAATCATTCATCGTCATTGGGTATATGCGGTCTAATTAGACTCGCATGAAACTTTGTTAGTATCCTCCGAGCTGTGAGCTCTGGGGGTAACTCAAGTTTCACCGTAGAACTGGAATTATCCATTTCTACAACTGAGTACAGCCCAATACAATTGGGTACCAATTTCTTTGCCCGTCCCTTAGGTAAGGACAGGTTCTTTGTAGACAGATATACTAGCTGTCCAACTTCGTATGTTGTTCCTTGACAGCATCTGGCATTAGCAGTGTCTGTCTGCTGTACTCGGCTCGCAATGATTGCATTGTGAGCAGCAATCAAGTTCCACAACGCTTGTTGTGCAAACTGCCGCACTCCTCTAAATGTAGTATCCACTGATAGCACCTGCCCAATACGGGGCAAGTATCCGCTGTTCAATTTGAACGGTGCATATCCTGTGGTCGCGCTGACTGAGCTGTTCAGTGCAAACTCTACCATTGGGAATTTCTCAGCCCAATCCTTCTGATCACTCTGCACTACCGTGCGGAGTATTTGCCCTACAGAACAATTCACTCATTCTGTCACTCCATCCATCTGCAGGTGGAATGCTGTGGACATGAGCAGCTTCATGCCCATTATACACTGCAATTCCCTCCAGAATATGGAGGCGAATTTGGAGTTGCGATCCGATATTATCGAGTCAGGTACTCCATGCAACTGTACTACCTCTTTGAGGTATAACCACGTGACTTGTCGCGCAGTCACTCTCGTCATAGTTGGGACTAGATGCACCATGGACGTGAGTCTGTCAATCACAACCAGTAAATAGTCGTGACCCTTCGATTCCGGCAATGGACCAACAAAGTCCATTCCAATAGACTGCCACGGTCTATCAGGTATTGGCAGGGTATGCAATAACCCTGCTGGTCGTCTATTGTCCTTCTTTGCAGCCTGACAGGCTGCACAGGATCCACAGAATGACTCTATGTAGGCTGCCATTCCCGACCACCAGTACGATTGCCTGATGTACTTGTCGGTTTTGAATTGCCCAAAGTGGCCAACTACTCTATGTGCATGATTGATGATTATCTCGACCATTCTCCTCCCCTTGGAAAAAACTTCCTGGGGAAGACACACTACATCTTTCTTGAACTGGTTCTTTGTCAAAACCAGTCTGTTTCTCACCCCAAATCGAGGGTGAGCCTCAGGATTTGCCAACACTTTCTTGAGTATTGGATCTGTTCTGTAGCCATTGGCTACGGCTCGTTTTAGGTCAAACTCATGTTCTACACATGAGCGCAGACTCTCTGAGTCTGCACCTGACGTTGTAGCTAGTACATCATCCTCCTCATCACCTTCCACTTGTGTGGGAGGTTCTTCCCCTGCTTGCTTCATCCACTGCGCATCTATGACATGCTGCTCTGTCGCATCTTGTAATCGTTGAGACCATCATGCTGCAGCCATTCATATTTCTACGAATCTATCCGTTGGGAGAAATTCTCCTTCTGGGTCTAGCCGTGCATCTGCGTCGACATATTCTTCTGCTGGGTGATGTTCACCCTGCTTGTCATTCTCATAGTAGCGTGACAGACAGTCAGCTACTTTGTTCTCCACCCCTGGTACATGTACCGTGGTATAGTTGAATCTGGAGAGAAATTCCCACCAGCGCACCTGTCTCTCAGACAGATGCTGTTGTGTCTCAAAGTATTTGAGACCTTTGTTATCCGTCACCAGTGTGAACTGGCGACCTAGCAGCTTATCCTCCCACTTCATAAGTGCTTCAAGGATAGCAATTGTCTCGTGCTCATGCGTTTTGTGATGCTGTTGCACGGGACTGAACTTCTTTGATAGAAATCCTGCTGGACGACAAGTCGTTCAGTCCGGACCTTGTCCGTAAACTGCCCCGACTCCAGATTTGGAACCGTTGGTCACAACCCAAATGGGTTCTGAGCTAGCATGATTTATCAACTTCAGAATCAAAGCCTTACATGCTAGCGCTTTGATGGATTCAAAGCACTTATCCATCAAGGGTGTCCATTGAAATGTCCTATTATTGCACGCACTTCCTGATAAGGGAGTTGTATACGCCATCAAACCTGGCATATATGGTGCCAACTACTGCACGAGTCCTAGATTTGTTGGACTTCGTTAAATGTTCAAGGTCTTCTCCAACCTCGAACCTTCTCCATTTTATCTGCATCGGCATGTATGCCCTTGTCATCTATTCTGTGACCAAGGCACTCCATAAAATGTGAATACAAATCGATCTTGGATTGATTTCCACTGAGAAACAAATGTGCCTCATGTAAAATATCAAACACCTGTCAAAGGTGTTTTTCGTGTTCTTCTATAGAGCTTGAATAGATAAATATATCGTCCAAGTATACGTGGACTGATCGACCAATTTGGTTACAAAAAATCAACATCATGAGACTTTGAAATGTAGATGGCGCATTACAGTCGCAAATCTGCATAACCCGGCTTTTGAATGTACCGAATATAGTCGCGAAGGCCATCTTGTTGACGTCCTCCTCAACTATGCGTATTTGTTCGTACGTGTCGGACATGTGAAGCTTGGATCGATGCATAGCACGAGCTACGTCATGCCGAATCGTATCCTGGTCTGGGAAGGGTGTAATGTCCTTCACCATGTTGTCATTGTGTAGACGTAAGTCTATCACTGTTCTGAGCTTTCCGTTTTTCTTCGGAATGCATAGCGCTGGCGCTGCAGAACGTACTGACGCTGCTACCCACCAACCAGCGGTGGTATACCGGTCGACTTTGTCGATCAGTTCATTTCGAAGTGCTTCCGGGCACTTCGGTAGTCGATAATGAAACTGTTTGGTTTCATCCACGAACTTAATTTTGTGGTTAATCTCCCTCCACAGAGGAAGTTCTAATGGCACACCTCCAAAGAGGTCTGCGTACTCTAGCTCCCATCTTTCCCTGAATTTGGGAAAGTCCTCAGCCATCAATAACGGTTGCTTGGAGCCAGTACCTCCTTCAGCAATCTTGTCAGTACATTGGTCAATTGGACCAACGTCAATGTTTTTCTGGTTTTCCTTCTGTTTTCCTTTGTCTCGCCTCCCATCTGGCGAGCTCATTGGTGGCTCCACATATAATGAAGAGGTTGGGCTTAAGACTCGTGATTTGAGTCTTATGTTCAGCTGGGTTTTTAATGTCCAGCTGTTCTTCCCAGGCATTCACATGGTTCGGAATGACTTCCTTTCCCATGTGGATGCATCCCTCGCCTCTAAAGTCAAGGGATATCCCTAATTTACGTAGGAATGGTGTTCCTAGTATTGCGTCGTAATCATCTACATTCGCTATATCGAAGTATTCCTCAATATTACGCTCACCAAAATGAATGTTGGTGTGCGTTCCATAGTTGATGGTTGACTTACTGCCGACACATGCTAACTGTAGACCAATTGGATGTTCAAGTTTGAACGTCTTAATGCCTACTGCTCGTATAAAATCTGGAGAGAGCATAACTCCCTCGCACCCACTGTCTAATAGACAGTGGGCTCTGACTCCACCAATCTCCCAATACCCAGAGATTGTTTGGTTGTCTATACGCGCCCATTTGGGGCACGTCTTATCATGTGGTCTGAACCGGTGATCATAGATGGGTTCAATGGTCCTGTCTATGACTCCCGCGTGTGTACGGAAGTCATTGTTTTGGCTTAAACCATCACTGATTGTGATAGTTGGTGTCTGCGCCGCATATATACGCCACCTTTCTTCATACAATCCTTCTAGCGGACGTACTCCATCCGCTCGATATGAGCTTTGCATTCTCGTATCGTTGTCATTATCCCAGTGATAAGGCATAATTTCCGACTGGTAATCAGCAACTAGTTCGCTGATTTCGCTCTCATGGTCGTCTTGGACGTCCATTCACTCGTCTAGTTCGCCACTTGGTGGCTCCTCCTCCCTTTCTTGAGCGCTCCCTGAGTGTTCAACCACTTCTTCCAACCGTGCACCTGCTATGCGCGGTTTGTTCTTCCATTGCGGGCAATTCGGCTTGATATGCCTGACCTGTCCACACTCATAGCACGTTATCTCTGTGCTATGTCCCTGACCCCCTGAACCTCCAGAAGGTTTTTGCAAAGGACGTGAAGCGACGATAGCTCCAGCTCTTTGTGTAGCCTGTACCCCTGCTTGGGGTATACTCGGCCTCATTTCAGCTTGAGGTTGAGCGTTAGGCGGATGATATATCGTCTGCTTTGCAGTAGTTCTGTGTTGGGAGCTCGGGATGAGCTCGGCCCAGCCTGATTTCGACTAATTGTCAACATTGGCTTTGCCTGCAGTGCATGCACACTGCTAGGTTCTGTTCTTCATGACCCGATGTCATATCGAGACACATCCTCTACCGCCTTTGCGGCTTCATATAATTCAGTTATTGCACTGAATTCTGTCGTATATCCTAATTTTAAGACTTCATGATGCAGTGCTTCTCTAAGCGCTGCTACAAACCATTTGCGGATCGTATACTCATCTGGTGAATGTATCATCTGTGCCACATACTTCATAATATCGTTCAATAATTCCTGAACGGTTCTGGTCCCTTGCACAATTGTATTGAACTTATTCAATGCATGCCTGTGTGTGAGTGCATGAAGGAATCGCTGTTGTAACCCAGCGATTGCACTTTCCAGGGTCCAGTTGATTACGACTCGATCATGATGCTCGATATTTCAAGCGTACCACTCCAATGCTTTGCCCTTGAGGCGCGTGCCTAAATAATTTAATTGGAGTTCCATGCTGGATGGTCCCAATAGACTATTCATGCCTAACCATCTCAGGATCCCTGAGACAAAGTTCTCAAATTCTTCGAGATCCGCTTTCCCAGCATATTCTGCTGGGTGAGGGAGTTTTACTCCAGCTTTGGCAAGCACAGATTTGTCTGGCTCGCTGTCCTTGTGTTTCTCAAGGGCAGCTCGCACCATCTTTGCAACTCCATCTACATATGCAGATGGATTTCCTCCTGCCTCCTGAATCCTTCGTTCAGGATTCGTGACTGCCAGTGATACCACATGCGGTATCACTTGTATCTGCCTGTGCAGCTGGGGAACGTGAGTATTCACGTCCTGCTGCACTGGTGGATCGACGATGTCTTCGTCGATCTGATACAACGGTCGACGTTTGTCAACCGTTAGAAATGCATCCCTCAGTCTATAGCTGCTACTGAAGGTGGATCGAGCTACTCTCGCGGACTCAATCAGTTTATTGAAGGCCCCACCTTCAATCCCCACAGTATATGCTTCTTCAACTAATTTATCCACATGTTTAGCATGGACCTCTAGCGCACAGTGCTTCCATTGCACTGCTTTTTGTTCGATCCTATCCCAGTGATTGAACTCGCATTCAAGACTAACGTGAATGCTAGTCGTGGTACTGCCGCTATCGGTGTCAGACTTCATCATCTCCTGCAGTGACTGTTAGGTGACTGCTTTGAGCACTTCTTGCTCATTATAAGTTTTTTTTGATCTGCGAATTCCTTTGTGGATATTTTCTCTATCACGAGCCTCTAGCTCACGATCTGTCTCTTCCTCAGTACTCCAGCGTGTACTAACGCTGTCTTGCTCTATTGTAACACTAGGTTCTCGAGGACCAATCCTACTCCTAATGCTTGGAGTTGGTTCGCGGCTTCATCCGCTGCACGAGCTGCCTCAGCTGCTCGTTGGCTCACTTCCCGCATAGTGCCTACGTCTTTAAGGCTCTCTTTGAGGGCTGTAATCATCCGGGCAATATGTCCGGTTGTACGTTCGTATCGCCAGGTTTCTTCATCCCAGCATGCCAACCCCTGCTCTATCATCCCTGTTTGGGATGGTGAACTTCGCGATTTGCAATGTTCTTGGACATGTGGGAGCTGTGACATTTGCAACCCCGGCGAATTGTCTGTGTTGCTCGTCGGTGGTTCTCTCGACTCATCGAGAGACAATCGTAACTTCAACCTAGTCGAAGTTTTCTTCTTTCTCTTAATGGGCGATCTCTCGTCCATTTCTGATTCCTCTGGTGCGGATCTTCTTGGATCCGCCGATAGTCGCTTTCGACTCCTAGAGTCGGAAACTACAGGCGTCGTAGCTTTACGAGGACTAGTTTCCCTCGTCAGCGTTCCCGTTCACCTGTCCACATCGTGGGCAGACTCAGTTCTCCTGTCTGGGCCCTTGGTTGCGGCTCCAGACGTATCTGGATCCTCTCCGGATCTAGACATTTGGCTTCGATTCCTTATCGAGGCCATAGATCTACAATCTATCAGCCACACTGTGGCATTCTTCTATTGAATTTAGAAGAATAAACAGCAAACATCTGTTTACTATTTCCAAAGATTCCAGCGAGTGTTAAACTCATCGGTTTCTGGGTAACCAAAGATCAGTTGATCTTTTCTTTATCGCAGTGCTGCCAATTGGATTGGCAGTCAAAAAAGTGTAAGAACTTTAGTGTATCACACAAACAGACTGAGCCAATAAATTTATTGGTGTCTACGACAGTGTGGTTTACAAGTAAAAGAGTTATCTTATGTAATCTAATTGCAGACAACTGTATAGTTGTCCACTATCTACAGGTGCCCCTTGTGGGCAGCTTATATAATACAAACCCCATAAGTCACTCTGGTGACTTATATGTCCTAAATAGTAGCATATATGTTACTGTAAGAATCTACATTCTTACACTGGAAGGATGAGGCGCAATTGTATGATTGGGCTAGGGATATTTTTGTTGTTGCTGAGGAACATCACCCCCAAGGAGACCGAGTTGTCGGGATGATTTCAGTCTGGTTACATTTTGGTAAGAATGAGTGTCATTGTGCATCATGCATCTTTGCGTTGACACATGCCATCAGTGTCATTGGCATTGGAGTGTGGATGACACCCACATACAATTTAAATATTACATTTATCTTCTCGTACAATCTCCATATGTATCACAGTGATACATACTGCAGCTGCTCTATGTATTTCGAGTGTCATTATGTTCACCTTTACAATATGGTCAATATGATCAATACCGCAATCATATCCATATTGTGACAATGGTGTGATCACGCCATGGCATATACTACAAATTGCAAACAAATTGAGGATCACCCATAGATTAACTAATGGCTGGACCAATCTCCCGGGTTGTGATTTGGTTGTGAGACCCTCTATGGTTCGTTGTGGACTTGTGCAATAGAGTCTTAGAGGATCATTACAAAGCATGGTGTAGTGGTTTAGTAAGGGGTCCCAATCAAGTAGTCAAACGAATGAATGTGTGCGCCTAAGTCATGGATTTGCTCAAAAAGGTCGGGAATAGCATGTCTCCACGAGATGGATGAGGTGAGTATTCCTCGAGGCCTCGTGAGTCGTGACTACGAACAATTTTTCATTTCTTCACGATTTCATCCTCTAGGCATGTGTGCATCCACTCCAAACTGTACTGTCTGCAACGCAACTGCAGTTCTACGATGCTCGGTTTGTCGAAATGCCTGGTATTGTGGCCAGCAACACCAGAAACAGGTGTGTCTGAAATGCCGTTATCTCCTGTCCAGTCCTTTACACTGCTCATTTTTTTTACGCAGGCATGGCCCGAGCATATGTACTTCTGTCATGAGCCTTTCCAGATGGGCCTCTACGCTGCAGGTCAATCAGACATATTGACCCCAGTTTTCATCCCAGTATCAACAGGAAAGCTAGAAACTATACCCGGAGCAAAACTAGCAAAACTGCTATCCTGTCCCGTGAATAACTTGAAGGTCGCCATCTCACCTATATCCACACTGTTCAAATCCGCTCATCGTATAGTCTGTGTATACAACGCAGGCGAAGGGTCCACGGCCGCTGCAGTACCTTTAAATCGGGCCTTAAATGCACCTAACGAACTGTGCTCATACGCCATGCAATTAATGCGTCCATTGGCGACACCTTCCTTGGAACCACAGATCACAGGATGTGCATTATTCTTTTATCTTGAATCCAACAAGGATCTCTTGGTGCAGCCTGATTTCAGCGCTGCAAAAGCATCAATTACGGCATGGAACCGAGCCAACAGAGACTGCTCAGCTAGAACACTCAAGAAGCTGACAAAGGCGTTCGAGAGAAACTTATCGCCACCATTCACCGGGCATCGCATCGACTATTTCAACGCGATCGTGTTTCCGGCCCTGGAAGCCAATCCTTTTATCAGCAAGCATCCCTGTGAACGTATACGGATAGACGAGCGATTCTGCCATTTTCTACAAAACGGCTATGTGATAGGCGAGACTATCAATGAGACGCGATACATTCCGCGCACACCAATGCGGGGTAACCTTCCTAACCGGCTAGTGGCATATACGAAGTATGGCTTCCGGAGGGATGGGTCTCCGCCCAACAAGTCGATACAAGTGGTCACGAAGGGCAAGGCCAAGTATCCTTGGTGTGGCAATATTGTTGTTTTGAAGCAGCGTGGCCGGAGCGAAATGTGCATAGATGCGACTGGGGATGATGTCAAGGCCGCAATTGAGTATTTCAAAAAATATAGCACTTGACTTCGAGTGCGCAATACGACTGGACGATTTTGCTTGCACAGGGACTATAACATACAACATTGTTTTGACGAAATACTTTCTACCAAGATATACAATAGCGCCTATGCGATGCACTGCTAGCCTAGCATCCAATCAAATTGTCAACAATGTTGATTTGTAAAACACCGCGGACGTCATAAGAAAATATATCAGAATCCAGTGTCCAAGCAAATAAAATGAAAGGCAAAGAGGTGAAACATCTCGACACATAACCAGCTGTCCACTAGAAAGTAAGAAACAAATGCGTCTCCCATTGAAAAAGATATGAGATCATCAATCCGTTCTCTCCTTATAAGCAGGCGGTAACTCCACGACTTCTGAAATATCTTCATGTTGGTACACACTTTCATGGCGTTCTGGAGGTGGGATAGGCCCCGATTTCTCATCAAGGACACCCGACAATCGGCTTGGGTTTGCAACAGTAAAGCGGCCTGCTGACGACGGCCCCGGTTCGTTTGCCCCTGATCCCGAGGCCGCCAATGGTGGATAGCCCACAGTAGTCGGCACTACTGATGGACGGCTGGAAGACGCAATCGAACTTCCAGGTGCGTTAGACTCTACAGCAATCCCGCCGTATGCACTATATGGGTAAGCACCAGTATCCGTACTTGATCGTGCTGTTGAAGCTACATCCATACTTAGATGTGAAGGGGATAATGTCGAAGCGTTTGGGGGTACGTTTTGTGGGAAAGATGACATAGTAGCAGTGCCAGTGCCAGAGGTAGAGGCAGGAGAAAAAAGGGGAACGCCTGGAGACATAGTTTGGGCGTCAGAGTATGACGAGGCCCGTTGTATGGGAAGCCCCAGAGTAGATTGCGAGTATGTGCTCGAGTAGGTGCTATTCGGATATGGGGGCCGGTCTGTGTACGCCGCCTGTACGCCTTGATATACGAAGGGCGTAACCTCTTCCGCATGTGGAGAGAGGTGATCCGTGTCAGGACCTGCTTCACCCACTTTCTGGAGTCCGAACCCGCCCCAGGAATTGTGGCCTGAAAACTCGCGGGGATTTTGAACCCTATGCTTTTTCCGTTTAAGGAAGAAAAGAGCGCCTGTGACCAGAACGCCGACGAGCACGATTCCTCCGACAATGCCTCCCACAGCTGTACCTACCGGAACCCCGTTCGTTGAGCTGCTTTTGGTTCCGCTTGAGGTGGTGGATGGTTGGGGTATAAAAGTGGAACCGGATCTAAGATGCAGCATTAGATCAGGGGCGGGATACAAAAGGTTATTTTTCTTACTGAGCCGGTGATGCTCCGGTACTATCGACCTCCGTTGATTGAAGACCTCCGCATGTTAGGTCGGTGGAGCCAAAAGTTGTTAGAAGGTTCGTTGAGGGCGCGTATATACCATTACTAAGTATAGGGTGTCATTATGTGTGTATGTGAAGAGGATAAAGCCGGAACTCACGCATCACTGACACTGGCTAAATCATAGGTTGATCAAGCGCGTCATGGCATGGTAGAGTGGGAGAAGCGTACCTAAGAGTTGAGCATTGGGTGAGGCGCGATTCACCCAATTATACGTATCAAACTGAGAACTAAGGGTAAAATTGGTCACTGCTCCTGAGGCGAGTGCAGTAACAGTAACGGTATATGGCTTCGTGCCTCCCGAAACCTTTATCGGCAAGATCTCACAGCTTTGTAATGACTTCGTCACATTGGTGGTAATTGACACTGGGGACGTTGGATTTTGCGCATGGCACGACGTGGAGCCGCTACCTAGGGAAGGGATGAGTAGGATACCTATGTAGACGATATCATACGACTCACTGGTTACGGTATAAAGGTTCGGTGCAACACCGCCTGAATTGCCTGCCGCATCAGCCATGCTGAGGACCAGTTGCGATCCTAGGCTCGCTACATGTGAAAATCGACATGAGACGAACGGAAAGGCCACTGACCTGCAGCATGATCGACAGTCCACGTTAAATTATTGATATCTGAACCTAATGAATGAACCGTCGTGATCCCAGCCGCTTCATGCGCAAAAAAATAATAGGGTGGCTGGGTGGCACCAGGTGTCTGAAGAAATATGGGGGCAGCAGCACACTCTGGTAGAGAGGTACCATTGAACTATCGAACAAGTATAAACGAGGCCTTGTGTTAGAGACGCGTGTCAGACATCCTGAGGAAGGTACGTACAGTGTTAAATCCCCACACGAAAGAGGCCATACAGGCTTCACCGAATGTAAGTAAGCGGTATAACTTGTATTATACGTTATTCTCCAGTGTTTGAGACAAAAGAGTGTGTTCCACAGCTGGCGGGGCGGAAGTTGTCTAGAGAGAGCAAAAGCGAGAACAGAGCGGCCTGATCGGCTAACAGGGCGAATTCTGATTACTAATACAAATACACAGGTTCTCGGCTACGCTACTCCGCAACCAGTCAAAAATCCCCGGCACTCACTGGTAATTTGTGCCTCACGACGAACGTTGCGAATGCTAACCGCTCATGTCACCGCAGGGTAGTTTGTGTACCCAACATGCAGATCCACCGAGACACCATCCACGTAGTAAAGGTTCTTTACATCCACCACTGCATCGAGAGCTTTGCCCTGCTCCACACGGTGCTGGAGATCGGGGTGGCCGACCCAAAGTATCCCAAATATCGCTGCATCAATAGAGCCCTTTTGAATGAGTTCCTCCGCTTCGGGGGGTGTGAGACCACCATTTAAAAAGAATTTAGCGTGCTTGATGAGCGGGCGATACGTTTTTAAGATGTCGTGCTGCGTAGCACGAAGCTTCCCTGCACGCATCACCATGAGCGATGACAAGGACAAAAGGAACGGAAGAAAAACAGACCATCGAACTTCGGATCGAGTGCGGGAACGTAGCGTACAAGCGCAATGTATCCAACTTTCAGCTCTTCTAGGGCATTGATAACGTAGCTGTATGTCTCCACTGTATCTTCTAGGGGCATTCCGACATCGTTATACCCTCCTGCCGGATTCATCTTGATGCCCACGCGATCGGGGCCCCATACTTCGATGAGAACCTTCACGACTTCGAGACAAAACCTCGCGCGGTTCTCAACGCCGCCGCCCCACTCGTCCGATCGGGCATTGGATGAACTGTCTAGGAACTGCTGGACCAAATACCCATTCGCAGCGTGCACTGTAGTAGAAAGGTGTGAATGGGCGATGAAGATACGAAAGTTAAGAAAAGTGTAGGCTCACATTCGACCCCATCAAACCCAGCTTCCTTTGCTTTAAGCGCTGCATGCTTGTACTCCTTAACGATCACCCAAGGGTCTGGAAGCGGCGTAGGCTAGCACCGCTCACAATCAGCCGATCGCGGTACGTTTGAAACATGCATAATATTAGTACGCACAGTAACATACCCAGGCTTGCCTGGCAATATCCGGAACTTTCCGCCGCGGGCTGCGATTGCAGACGGGGCCCATACCGGCTGAAAATAAATTGGAAATATCATGAAGCAATAAATGTCTATTATGTACTTAAACGAGAGATTAATAAACGCACTTGTCCTGATGCTTTCTGCTCGGGCATATCCGGATGATTGACACGACCGACTGATGAAGGCTAATGTCAGTAGTTCGAAGTGTTCTATCAACGACGAAGGATTTACGATGCCACAGTTGACAGTAAATGCGACCTCCAATATCATGCACGGTCTCAGTGATCTTCTTCCAGCCTTGGACGTGATCATCGTTCCATATTCCAGGCGCGTATGGCCATTCGGTGCTGCGAACACGTTCGTTAGACACACACAGAGGCACAATGTTTAGCACATACCCTTGACGAGAGATGAGGGTACCCTCGCTAACTATCAGACCAGCTCCGCCCTCGGCACGTTGTTTGTAGTACAGCAAATTGACCTCGTTGGGTACGTCACAAGGCAATGACCGGTTTCGCGTCAGTGCGGACATGACATTTCCTTCATGAAAATCACAGGATATCAGTAGACCCCGAAAAAAGAGCATGACAGAACGCATACGATTGCGCAGGACGATAGGTCCGAGCGTGAGTGAAGAGCTGAGGCCTGGCATTCTGGTGGAATTCACAATGGCTCAAGGAGGTGACCTGTTTTTGTGGCAAGTTCGACCTCTTTATACGGTTCCAAGTTCCAAGCCTAGGCCATCGAATGTCAGATCCAAGCCAAAGCGCTTCGACTTATCGCAAAGCATCTCTATACAGAAGACAAGATATGCGCATTGAGGACATTCGCCACACGCTCTGGTCATTTCCAGACATGGGCGCCCTTACATGCCCGGCGTCTCTAGCGTTTTCAGGTTGGCATCAAGGGTGAATGATACGTCGCAGTTTGAAGAACAATAATTCCCTCCAAGACCTTCGTGTTTCTCGACTAATTGACTTGAAATATAGCGACCAGTTTCGAATTCGTAGATAGGGATTATTTTGCGGAGTCCAAATTGGTATCAATTCAGCATATGTCCCTTCCATCTGGCATACTGTGTGGTCAAGAGCATAACTGACATCTGGGACTGGAATTCGATTGAAGATTCGCTTTCTCGTAATATTTGCATTGGTATTGCTAAGCGACCTATTGACATATTTCTGCTGACTGGGATCTGCTGACACACTGAACGCCTCCTCAGCAAGCAAGGAGAAACCATAGCGTATATCTACCACTGGGGACTGTATGTCACTGATGCATTATCAATCGTGCGTTGCATCACGTTTTGGTGCTTCAAGTTGCGCACATTTTGTACGTGCTCTATTTCTGTCATCTACCACTGTTGTTTCACTGCTTTATTAAAAAGTGTGTAGATTTCTCAGCCATTTTTTGAGACACTGCCTGTTGACTGGAAAGGGATCCCCCCCGCCATCTCCATCGCAATTTTTATGCTATACTCCAATATGGAACTTTTACCCGGATAAAACATGACAAACAACCTCCATATCATGATGGACACTCAGTACGACATGACTATTAAACACTTTCAGGAGAAAACTCACATGCAGCGTGCTCACTCAGCGCCTTGAATTAATCATGCTTTGAGTCTCCTCATAAAGGAAGCATCTCATATCTATTCCCCCTTATAAAAACACATGGCTCAGCTTCCTTCATCTATAGTGCCATGTTTTGAACCTTCTTCTCGCTCAAAACCTCCCTCCGGACCCTCTCACAACTCGTAAAATGTCGCCCCCTCGTGGCTCAGACCCTTACCCCCCTTCTTCGAAGTTTCTTTTTGGGATGCAGCCAGTAATCCACATCATAAGGCAACGGCGCTCACCCTTTCCATCAGATACACTGGTTTAACGAATTTGTGTTTCCCACCCCAATAACTCCAATACTTTTTGGGGGGTTCGATATCAGGGAACATGAGTCTAGGAGCCAGTGAGAACGTGTCAGGCTTCGGACACTTCCCTGAACGTGATGTGTACAGAGAACTCGAACGCACGCTCCCTCGGAATCTCTTGTGCTTCTGGAGCTTTCTCAATGCTGATTTTACGGCTAATCTGCAGTGTTTATCGCGCAGGCACCCTAATAGCATACCTCGGAAAATGGCTGCCTCGGCCGCAGAATTGCGCAACCAACGTGGTTGACAATATGTGCACACACCCTGCCTCATTGAATCGCCTCCCTATCACTGAAGGGGGCGCTTCTGTATATGTGAACAAATACTCATGCTGAAAATGAGGTCTTCGCTAAGAATGGTTGTGGGCATCGGCATGCAAATTAACCTACGCGGAACGCCCATTGTGACATGTCAGAGTACAGTGGACAATCTATGGACTCTCCTCTCTCCCTTCCCCTCTTTGCACGTGGTACCCTCGAGGAGATGAGTGGCCATGAGTGATGTCTTGCGGCCCGTACGGGGGCGCATCCATCGCTCGTAGGTCCTCAGATATCCATGTCATAACGCACGAGCCCTATTCTAACCCTGCCGAAGTTTGGGACCTGTCCTACAATGATGTTATGAACACATTCCGCATCTTTGCTCAATCTTGATATCTCTGGGAGGTTATTGATTTACCTACGAGCCACCACCCAACTTGAAAACAGCCTACCACCTATGGGGAGTTCATGAAAAAAATTTCGCGGAGAACTTTCCTCGCTGATCCTGCCAAGCCACAGACCGAGAAAAACACAAACCCTTGCATGTTACCTCCTCAATTTTTTGTGCGCCATTTTCTCTCCAGTCTCTCACAGCCATACAAAACAAACGGGAGGCTGCTTAATTACGAGATGGCAGAAGTTTATTTTCCTGTGCAGTGATCTCCCTGACAGCCAGGCCAACCTGCACACATTCTCATCTAAACGATCAGCTCGTGGACACTGCTATCAATGTGCTTATGCCAAACGTTGCCTTGCGTGGATCATCTCACACATACGATTCCCTAAATTTTTGGCCCCTCAATCAAAAACAAATTGGCATGCGTTTCAGAAGAAGAAACGATCTCTTTGCGGTAGTCGCGGTGTGTTGGATGTTCATGGGATTAAATATTTGGGACGAGGAGCAGAGAATACTATGGCGGATTCCGTTACCTCGCATAACCAGGCTTGGTGAGGGTAGGGTAAGAACGCAAATATTCAATCACACCTGCGCTGCTAGTGCGTACCATTCACCGGGAACTCATGCCCTGATAACTCCTAGTTTCGGCACTCATATCTACAACATTCCAATTTTTTCGGGGGAGATGTAATCAAGCTATCGCACATGATTTTTGTGCACCCGCTTTCCATCGATTTCTCTACTTCAGTCCATCTTGGGCTACACGCACCGCGCCTCTCCCCACCGTTCCCCACTGTTTGCACCCCTCTGCCTGTAAGTTACTCTGCCTCTGAATCATGTAAAGAGTCTGCCGTCAATTGTTTTTATTTATGAACACTGAACACAGTATCTTTCGTGGGACGAGTGTCCGTATGTGTACCTCCCTGCAGTTTGGCTGTTGCTGCTATTGTCGTTCTTGAACTTGAAGCTAGAGTGACAGTAACCCTTGAACCGGTGCGCACACGTTATCCGATACAGGCCTTGCTCCATGGATACTCATGAGTCATGAACTTGTGCCGTTTATTAGTGCAATCCAATGCCACAAAACTCCATATCGTTCTGTTCAGTCTCGGCAGAGTATTCCGTGTAATTATATGGAGCTCTATGTCCACGGCACAGAACCGGCGCGCGAATATGTCTACGGTAGAGTGTTTCTCGATGTCATTGGTGGGTTATTAAGTGGTTCCAAAAGTAGAAAACCGGCAGTTCTCCATGATTTTAGTCGGAAATCCATCAGTACTTACTTTGGTCGGTTCTTTTGGGTGTAAATAGTTGGTTCCGACACTTGGGTTTTCGCGGGAGCACCGCGCGTTACAAGCTCCATCACTGGGCAAACAATTATGCTGAATATGCCAACCCCACATGCTTGATGCAGATCAAGTGGATGCACTCATAGAGCTTATCAACAATTCTGCAGAGATGTACTTGGATGAAAGGCAAAACTGGCTAGCATTTGAACATGACATTCTGGTTTCCATACCCACTCTGGACCATAACATTCACCAGGCAGGTTTGACATACAAACTGCTTCATTGTGCAGCTGTGGAGTGAGATGAAGAGGCAGGGAGTGCATGGAGGACTGACATGAGGGAGCACTTCATGCAAGTATGCTGGTATGTGTTGATGAGTCTAGCAAGGACAACCATACTGTTAGGTTTTCAATCCAAGAATCCATTCCTAGTATCAGAGCACTTGAGTTAAAGCTAAAGTCAAAGTCAAAGTAACATACATGTAATTGCAATACCTTAGTCCCAATTAGGCTGAGGTCCGTAAAGCTTTAAAAGCTTTACGGACATGTAGATATCGCTTCAGTTGTTAGTATACAACTGAAGTGTAAGTTCCCTTTACCCATTTTGAACCATCTTCATAGGTATTACTTTAGGTAGCTGTTCTTTGTATCAGTTGTTCATATACAACTGAAGCATAATACTTTAGAATCAACTATTCTTATAGGTTATGGGCCCCACCGAAGAAGCCATGTCACGAGAGTCTAACTCATTGTTCCAAGTTCTGAAATTAATATCGGATGGTTCAAATTGGGTTACATTTCACTTGGGCTATGGCAGCATGAGGAGTACTAGATCATCTTGATGGGACCAACAGTCAATTAACACAACCAGAACCTAGTACACCCACAGTTGTGAAATGGACAGAAGACAATAAACTGACCTTCATGGTTTATACCACTGAACTCACAAAGTGGGAGAAGAGTGAAAGCATTGCATGCTCTCAACTCAGGAATGTAGTTGGACTGTCAGAGACAACATGCTCATCAAGATCCTCCACTCACCCTCGGTTGCCAAAATGTGGAAAATCATCTGTGATGAATACAAAGGAAAAACCCAAATTATTTCAGTAGATATATGTTGTTGAATGATGGAAACCAGGGCAGGCAAGAGTGATGACATATGTGTGCACCTCAAGTCCCTGTCTCTATCCCACAAACGATTAGCTGGAATGGGTGCCACCCCAGATCCCAAAGATTATGCCACCGTAATTCTTGGGTCACTTCCTCTGACATATTTTGATTATGTCTTCAATTTGTCCATCTCTGCATGCCTCTATGGGAAACCACTCTTGGCTGAACAAATGATTATTGCTGCTATCGAGAGATATGACTCATGAAGGGTACAATCTGAATGTAACAAAAAGTTGTCTTTGAAAGACGAAGCTTTTTACACCAACAGTGGACATTTGAAAACATTTTCCAAAAATGGAGGTGAATGCTATAATTGTGGCCAAAAGGGTCATTACAAAGCCGACTGCTGGGCCAAAGGTGGTGACAAAGAAGGCCAAGGCCCACGTTCAAAGAAACTTAAAAATGCCAAAGGAAAACAGAGTCATGATTCTGCAAACACTGCAGCCATAGAAGATAGTGCTTGGATGGCCATGGTTGACAATTTATTTGAAGACTATTCTGTTGAAACATCATTTGACGAAATCCCTAATCTTGGTCACGGATCCTGGAGGCAGTGACAATATGCCAAGTCTAATCACACTTTCAGACAGCAGTGATGATGAAATTGACTCAGATTACATTTGGTTCACCGAGTATGAATCTGATATGGAATCTGATAATGCAAGCACTAGGAGCAACTGCAGCATCATAGATGAAAGTGATAACATATTCACCTCAATTGACATCACCACTCTTGCTTCAGAAATTGCAACTTCATCCAAATCATCCATGGAACTTTACAGTTCTGGTGCAACCTGACATATGACCCCCCACAAGGAGCAGCTCTCTAACTTTACTCTCATAACTCCCAAATCAATAAATGCTGCAAACAAACATGTTTTTCAGGCAATAGGTCGTGGAGACATGAAAATTGAGGTACCAAATGGAGAATCAGCAACAATGATCATGATCAAAGATGTACTGTATTCACCCAACATCACCTGTACACTCATATCTGTTGGCCGAATTGATGCAGCTGGATATACAACCACTTTTGGAGGTGGAGCCTGCCCAATCCATGACAAAAGCAAGAAAATCATTGGGTGCATTCCTATTAGGAATGGACTCTACAGGGTTGAAACAGGAAAGAGCATCTCAGGCAATGCTTTTGTGGCTATGCAAAAGCTCAGTGTCATGGAGTTACACCACCATATGGGTCATATTGCACCTGATGCTGCCAAGCGTCTCATGAAAGATGGGCTAATCACTGGTATAGAACTCAACATGCTGTCCAACATTGAAACATGTGATTCATGTGTCTATGCAAAATCAACATGTAACCCAGTGCCAAAAGAACGATCTGGTGAGAGAGCAAAGGAAATTGGTGGTGAAATCCACTCCAATTTGTGGGGGCCATCACCAGTCAAAACAAAGGGCGGAAAGTCTTATTTCAGGAGTTTCACTGACGATAAGACTCACTATACCCAACTTCGACTTCTCACCCACAAAAGCAATACATTTGCTGCATATCGATTTTTTGAAGCTTGGTTAAAAACTCAGCATGATGCTGTAATCAGGATGTTCTGTTCAGATTGAGGGGGAAAATTCCTCAGTGATGAATTTACCACTCACCTCGCTGAACAAGGAATTACACCATTTAACTACCCACGACACACCTGAACAAAATGGTGTATCAGAATGTTTAAATCAACTATTGCTGGAATGCACACAAGCCTTTTTTCATTCCAGTGGTCTTCCCAAAATGCTTTGGGGAGAAGCCATTCTTCATGCTGTTTGGCTCAAGAATAGAACATCAACCAAGGCAATCAATGGAATGACCCCATACAAGGCACTTACTGGTATGAAACCTGATCTGTCAAACCTGCACGAGTGGGGTACTGTAAAAATCTGAATGCTTTGTCACAAACGGACTGAGCCAATAAGTTTATTGGTGTCTGTGATGCGTGTGGTTACAAGTAAGATTAAAGTTGCTTATCTAATTAGTTGTGGACAACTGTATAAGTGTCCGCTATCTACAGGCACCCCTAGTGGGCGGCTTTACATAATCTGAGCCATAAGTCACTCTGGTGACTTATATTCTCTAAATAGTAGCATATATGCTACAGTGAGAATCTACATTCTTACATCCTCCCCACAGACCAAACCTCAGGGAGGTTTGGGCAATGTTATGCTGATGGGGGATCAGTGTAAGGGGACATCAAGGGACAATAAGACGAATGCCTCTAACCCAAGTGTATAACAAGGATAGTGAATATACATGAGCTATCTACTGCTTATATAGACGTATGGAATGCAGGGGCATCTAGATAGGAAACATATCTGAAGGCTATTGACCAATCAATGTGCGCAGCACTATCTACCAATTGGAGATACTCAAGATAACCTGCCAAAAGATAACTAAAGATAGAGTGTCAGGTCTGTCATGTGTCCATGACAGGTCAGGGACAGACGATGATAAGGAGATAAGAAGGATGTAGTACTGGGTACACACTCCCCAGGAGTCTACTGGACCATAGAGTAGGAACTCTGCTGTAGTAAGCGTGGAGTTCCCCTTACAATCAGCATATATGGGTACAGGCACAGTATGACTGTGCAGCTATTTTGATGGAGTTGTCGTAGTAGAGGGAGTCAGCGGGGTTGACTTCCATAGGATTGTCCTCTGAAATGTGAGCAGAAGTGGGCAGGGGAGCGGATGGAGCAGGGGGTCCTGTCAATGGCATGTCCGTACATGCCTACGAGCAGGGAGGCCCTCCACCTCGTCCGTCTAGTGATGAATCTTTGTCAGACATGCTAGGTGATCCCCAAAACCCTGGGGGACACACAGGGGTAGGTATATGAAGGCTGGTATATTTCCGGCCTTCGCGGGCATTGAGTACCCTCTGTGCAGACTCATTGTAGCAGACCTTGCTCTGCTTGCGCACAAAGTGGGGCTCTATATTTACTAGAGCCCTAGCAGGATCTACACCTGCGTAGGTACCTAGCCACTGGGCTAGCTCGTCAAGCGACGTCTCCACGTGGGGGTGTTTCCATTCAAACCCCTTCTCAACGCTAGTAGACAATAGCGTTGGGAGATCTTGTCGCCAGCATGTACCGGCAAGATCGGCCCACTGGCCACGGACTGTAAACAGTTCCGTGAGTTTTTGAAGAAAGACTAGGCTGTCTTTCTTTGGCTTAATGAGTTTAAGCCAAACCCATACGTCCACATCCTCCAATTGGAGGGTGTTATCCATAAGCCTGCAAATAGCAGGCGATACTCCCTCTGGGGAGTATTCTATTGTGTGTAACGTGTCCCTAAGGTTGGGAGGCATTTCATGAGCAATCTCGAATGCTGGCATTCGAGTAGCCAGGCATTGCTCGTGATCAACACACTTAATGATAGCGTGCTGCATGACATGGCCAATGTCACACGTGCAAACATAAGCTGCTCAACAAACTCAGGGTCGTTGAGCTGGCAGGTGGCAAACCACTCTGCAGGTCGATGGCTTGTGTCCACTGCATTAGGGTGCGGTGCTTTTCCCAAAGGGCGGGGTAAATATCCTGTCTGCATTGCAGGCAGGTCACCTATGGCCGGGGCGATGTGGGCGTTCAGCGATGCAGGCTATGGCACCGCTAACACTTGCTTCATGGATGTGGTCTGGTGACCGGATTGAGTTGGTCCCACTGGTGAAGCACCGGTAGTTGGCAGAGAGGGACTCACTGAGTCCGTCACCAAGTCTGGCAGCAATGTCAGATCAATTATAGTCAGCACTGATTGCGTCAACTGCATGGCAGATAACTTATCTGCCATTTGGCGATTAAGCTGTCTCTCCTTATCAAGAGCAGCGCAGAGTGTATCGAGCTCTGACTGGAGCTTGTGTACCTCCTCCTTGTAGGAGGCTACTGCGTCCTTAATAAAAGGATGCGCCATTTTGGCAAGTAATGGTGGCCAAGCCACTTTTAATGCACATTCAAGGTTGCACATTCTAGGGTTGATAAGCTGCAGTTTTGCGGCTTGCAGCAAGTGCTGCGTATATGCATTGCACTCCAGGCAGGAGTCACAATGTACAATAGTGATGGCATCCTTGACGCCATGCACAGTCCAGCTCTGCTGCTTTTGGAGCATAGCAAATTGCTCAGAGGCACTAGGTAGTGCCTCTGCTGAGAGGTGTTGGTGGGATGCTTTGCTGTCCATGTGTACTGTCGCTGGTACACTTGCACTGGTGCAGGTGTGGAAGTGGGTGGCAAGAAGCCTTGAAGCAGCGATAAAATTGTCGCTTAAATTTAAGGTGAGTGCAGCCACTGCGTCACGTGACCTATTCACATGACTGTGTTGTGTCACATGACTTCATCATGTCGTGTGAACCGCCAACACGATGTATGTTCATGTCGAGTCCTTTTATTAAAGGACTCACTTATTGCCGCTATCGTGCCTATAGGGCACGATTAGGAAGCTCTCATGGCTTCCTAACTCCCCTCAGCTCTAGATAAGCATCTAGTGCTTCTAACTCTCTGCATACAGAGAGTGGCTCCCAGGTGAAATCTCCCAATGTCCACCGCACTTGCAACTCCAACTTGGAGTCTATAGTCCAGCGATGAGCCAGTATCTCATCTACAAACCATTCTGGTTCATCTTCTTTCCCAAAGTTGTAAATGTAATTTATGTCACGACAAGGAAATTGCTCATTGTCATTAGGTATATGCAGTCTGATTAGACTTGCATGAAACTTTGGCAATATCCTCTGAGCCATGAGCTCTGGAGGTAACTCAAGTTTCATGTTGGAGGTGGCATTGTCCACCTTGACAATTTGATATGGCCCAATATAATTAGGCACTAGTTTCTTTGCCTGTCCTTTAGGTAAGGACAGGTTCTTCGTAGACAGATATACTAGCTGTCCAACCTCGTACATTGTTCCCTGACACCATCTGATATTTGCAGTATCTGTCTGCTGTACTCAACTCGCGATGATTGCATCATGAGCATCAATTAGGTTCCACAACACTTGTTGTGTGAACTGCCGTACTCCTCTAAAAGTAGTATCCACTGATAGTACTTGCCTGATATGGGGCAAGTATTCACCGTTCAGTTTGAATGGTGCATATCCTGTGGTCACACTGACTGAACTGTTCAGTGTGAATTCTACCATTGGGCATTTATCGGCCCAATCCTTCTGATCACTCTGTACTACAGTTCGGAGTATTTGACCTACAGAATGATCTGCTCGTTCTGTTGCTCCATCTGTCTGTGGGTGGAATGCTGTGGACATGAGCAGTTTTGTGCCCATTATACACTGCAATTCTCTCCAAAACATGGAAGTGAATTTGGAGTCGTGATCTGAAATGATCGACTCAGGTACTCCATGCAGGTGTACTACCTCTTTGAGGTATAACCATGCGACTTGTCGCACAGTAACTCTCATCGTAGTTGGCACTAAATGCACCATAGACGTGAGTCTATCAATCACAACTAATAAATAGTCGTGACCCTTCGATTCTGGCAAT
Organism: Ramaria rubella; assembly: GCA_015039355.1. Taxonomy (NCBI): domain Eukaryota; kingdom Fungi; phylum Basidiomycota; class Agaricomycetes; order Gomphales; family Gomphaceae; genus Ramaria; species Ramaria rubella. Next base: position 152,794 of record MU134344.1, read on the forward strand.
GGACCAACAAAGTCCATTCCGACAGACTGCCATGGTCTGTCAGGTATCGGCAGGGTATGCACAATAGCCCTGCTCATTGTCTATTGTCCGTCTTTGCAGCCTGACAGGCTGCAGAGGATCCACAGAACAACTCTATGTTGGCTGCCATTCCCGACCACCAGTATGATCACCTGATGTACTGTTGGTTTTGAATTGTCCAAAATGGCCAACTACTCTATGTGCATGATCAATGATTATCTCAACCATTCTCCTCCCCTTGGAAAACACTTCCCAGGGAAGACATACAACATCTTTATTGAACTGGTTCTTTGTCCAAACCAGTCCGTTTCTCACCCCGAATCTGGGTGAGCCTCAGGATTTGCCAATACTTTCTTGAGTATTGGATTGGTACCATAGCCATTGGCTACGGCCTTTTTTAGGTCAAACTCATGTTCTACATGTGAACGTAGACTCTCTGAGTCTGCACCTGACGCTGTAACTAGTACATCATCCTCCTCATTACCTTCCACCTGTGTGGGAGGTACTTCCCTTGCTTTCTTCATCTGCTGCATGTCTGTGACCCACTGCTCTGTCACCTCTTGTAGTTGCTGTGACCGTTGCACTGCGGCAATTTGTAATTCTACAAATTGATCCGTTGGGAGAAATTCTCCTTCTGGGTCTAGCCGCACATCTGGGTCGATGTATTCTTCTGCTGGGTGATGTGCACCCTGCTTATTGTTCTCGTAGTAGCATGACAGACAGTCAGCTACCTTGTTCTCCAACCCTGGGACCTGTACTGTGGTATAATTGAATCTAGAGAGAAACTCCCACCAGTGCACCTGCCTGTTGGACAGATGCTGTTGTGTCTCAAAGTATTCGAGGCCTTTGTTATCCATCACCAGTGTGAACTGGCGACCTAGAAGCTTATCCTCCCACTTCATAAGTGCTTTGAGGATAGCAAGTGTCTCATGCTCATGCGTTTTGTAACGCTGTTGGGCGGGACTGAATTTCTTTGAAAGAAATCCTGCTGGATGACAAGTCGTCCAGTCCGGACCTTGTCTGTAAACTGCTCCAACTCCAGAATTGGAGCCATCTGTCACAACCCAAATGGGTTCTGAACTAGCATGATTTATAGGCTTCAAAATTGGAGCCTTACATGCTAGTGCTTTGATGGATTCAAAACACTTATCCATCAAGGGCGTCCACTGAAACATCCTATGATTGCATGCACTTCCTGATAAGGGAGTTGTATATGCCATCAAATCTGGCATATATGGTGCCAGATACTGAACGAGTCCTAGAAATCATTGGACATCGTTAAATGTTCGAGGTCTTCTCCAACCTCTAACCTTCTCCATTTTATCTGTGTCGGCATGTATGCCCTTGTCATCTATTATGTGACCAAGACATTCCATGTGAGGCAAATACAAATTGATCTTGGATTGATTTCCACTGAGGAACAAATGTGCCTCATGTAATATTACAAACACCTTTCTAAGGTGTTTTTTGTGCTCTTCAAGAGAGCTCGAATAGATGAATATATCATTGAAGTATACATGGACTGATCAACCAATTTGGTTATGAAAAATCAACATCATGAGATGTTGAAATGTAGATGGCGCATTACAATTGCCAATCTGCATAACCTGGCTTTTGAATGTGCCGAATATGGTCGTGAAGGCCATCTTATTGATGTCCTCCTCGACTACGTGTATTTGTTTGTACACATCAGACATGTCAAGCTTGGATTGGTACGTGGCATGAGGTACATCATGCTGGATCATATCCTGGTCTGGGAAGGGTGTAATATCCTTCACTGTGTTGTTATTGCGTAGATGTAGGTCTATCGCTGTTCTGAGCTTTCCATTTTTCTTTGGAATGCATAGCACTGGTGCTGCAGAACGTACTGATGCTGCTACCCACCAACCAGCGGTGGTATACTGGTCGACTTTGTCGATCATTTCATTTCGAAGTGCTTCTGGGCACTTTGGTAATTGATAATGAAACTGTTTAGTTTCATCCACAAACTCTAGCTCCCATCTTTCCCTTAGTGTGGGAAAGTCATCAGCCATTAATAACAGTTGATTGGTGCCAGTACTGCCGTTGGTCTTTCCGTTGGTATGTTGGTTGGGTAGACCAATGTCAATATTCTGTTGCTTTTCCTTTCGTTTTCCCTTGTCTCGCCTCTTGTCTGGTGAGCTCGTCGATGGCTCCACTTGCAATGAGGACCCATTTGCAAGTTATGGCTTGTGGCTTGCTGGTTTGGGTTTAAGGCTCACAATTTGAGTCCTGCGTTCAGCGGGGTCCTGGTAGTCCAGCTGCACTTCCCAGGCATTCGCATGGTTCGGAATCACTTCCTTTCCCATACAGATGCATCCCTCACCTCTGAAGTTGAGGGATATCCCTAATCTACGTAGGAATGGGTGTTCCTAGTATTGCATCATAGTAATCTACATTTGCTATATTGAAGTATTCCTCGATATTGTGCTCACCAAAGTGGATATTGGTGTGTATTCCATAGTTGATGGTCGACTTACTGTTGACACATGCTAGCTGTAGACCAATAGGATGTTTGAGTTCGAATGTTTTGATGCCTACAGCACCTATGAAGTCCGGAGAGAGCATGACTCCCTCACACCTGCTGTCTAATAGACAGTGGGCTCTGACTCCACCAATCTCCCAATACCCGGAGATTGTCTGGTTGTCTATACACGCCTGTTTGGGGTGCCTCTTATCACACAGTCTGAACTGATGATCATAGATAGGCTCAATGGTCCTATCTATGACTCCCGCATGGATATGGAAGTCGTTGTTTCAACTTCAACCACCACAAATTGTGGTAGTTGGTTTCTGTGCCACCTTTCTTCATACGATCCTCCTAGCGGACATACTCCATCCGCTCAATATGAGCTTTACATTCTTGTATTGTCATCATCATCCCATTGATAGGGCATGATTTCTGACTGGTAATCAGCAACTAGTTCACCGATTTCGCTCTCATGGTCGTCCTGAACATCCATTTGCTTGGCTAATTTGCTGCTTTGTGGCTCCTCCTCCCCTTCTTGAGTACTCCCTGAGAGCTCAACCACTTCCACTAACTGTGCACCTGCTATGTGTGGTTTGTTCTTCCACTATGGGCAATTGGGCTTGATATGCCCAACTTGTCCACACTCATAGCATGTTAGCTCTGTGCTACGTCCTTGACCTCCTGAACCTCCAGGAGGTTTTTGTGGAGGGCGAGAAGTGGTGGTTGCTCCTGCTCCAACTCTTTGTGTAGCTTGTACCCCTGTTTAGGGTACACTTGGTCTTGTCTCTGCTTGAGGTCGAGCATTAGGTGGATGATATGTTGTCTGCTTCGCTGTAGGATGGCTCCCTGTATTGGGATCTTGGGATGAGCTTGCAACAGCCTGACTTCAACTATTTGTCAAACTAGGCTTTGCTTGCAGCGTGTGAGTGCTGCTAGACTCCATCTTGCACGATCCGATATCATATTGGGATGCATCCTCTACAGCCTTTGCAGCCTCATACAATTCAGTTATTGAACTGAATTCTGTCGTGTAGCCAAGTTTTAGGACTTCATGACACAGTGCTTCTCAAAGCACTGCTACAAACCACTTGCAGGTTGTATATTCATTGGGCAGATGTATCATCTGTGCTGCGTACTTTGTAATGTTGTTCAGTAACTCCTGAACAGTTTTAGTCCCTTGCACGATTGTGTTGAACTTGTTCGACGCATGTCTATGTGTGAGTGCGTGTAGGAATTGCTGTTGCAACCCAGTGATTGCACTCTCTAGAGTCCAATTGACTACGACTTGATCATGACGCTCGATATTTTGAGCATACCACTCCAATGCCTCGCCTTTGAGGCGGGTGCCCAAATAGTTCAGCTGGAGTTCTGTGCTGGATGGCCCCAGTCAACTATTCATGCCTAGCCATCTCAGGATTCCTGAGACAAAGTTCTCGAATTCTTCTAGATCTGCTTTCCCAGCATATTCTGCTGGGTGAGGTAGTTTTACTCCAGCTTTAGCAAGCATGGATTTGTCTGGCTCACTGGCCTTATGTTTCTCAAGGGCAGCTCGCACCATTTTTGCGACTCCATCTACATATGTAGACAGATTTCCTCCTACCTCCTGAACCCTCCATTCAGGATCCATAACTGCTAGTGATACCACACATGGTATTGCTTGTATCCACCTGTGCAGGCGAGGCGCATGATTACTCACATCCTGCTGCACTGGTGGATCAGTGATGTCTTTGTTGATCTGATACAGCGGTTCACGTCTGTTGGCCATTAAGAACGCATCCCTCAGTCTATAACTGCTACTAAGGGCGGATCAAGCCACTCTTGCTGACTCAATCAGTTTCTCAAAGGCATCACCTTCAATCTGGGCAATATATGCCTCCTCGACTAGCTTATTCGCGTGTTTAGGATGGAGTTCTAGTGCACGGTTCCATTGTGCTGCTTTCTATTCGATCCTATCCCAGCGATCAAACTCACATTCAAGACTAACGTGAGTGCTAGTTGTGGTACTGACACTATTGGTGTCAGACTTCATCATCTCCCACAGTGACTGTTGGGTCACTGCTTTGAGCACTTCTTGCTCATTGTATGTCCTTTTTGATCTGTGAATTCCTTCATGGATATTTTCTCTATCACAAGCCTCTAGCTCATGATCTGTCTCTTCCTCAGTATGCTGGCATGTACTGATGCTATCCTGCTCTAGGGTAGCGCTTGCTTCACGAGGACCATTCCTCTTGCTTGGTCCAGACAGAGGTGGCATTCTCTGTCTATCTTGTTTCTTGCAAGCCTTCTCAGCCTTGTGGTTGACTTCATGATCCCTATTGGGATTGTTTCCACACTTGGGGGCCTTTCCACATAAAGGTCCCTGTACTTCCTCCTCCAGGGACTGTATTAACAGTTCCATACCATCTCCCAGGGTTTGGAGTTGGTTCGCAGTGTCATCCACTGCACGAGCTGCCTCAGCCACTCATTGGCTCACTTCACACATAGTACCTATGTGCTTACGGCTCTCTTTGAGGGCTGTAATCATCCAGGCAATATGTCCAGTTGTCCACTCATATCACCGGGTTTCGTCTTCCTGGCGTATTGACCCATGCTCTTCTGTCCCTGTTCAGGATGGTGAACTTTGCGATCTGCAATGTTCTTGAATGTATGGCAGCTGGGACATTTGCACTCCCAGCAACTTGTCAGTGTCGCTCGTCAGCACTTCTCTTGACTCATTGAGAGGCGATCATAACTTCAATGAGGTTGAAGTTCTTCTTGTTTTCTTAATGGGTGATATTTCATCTATTTCTGATCCATCCAGCACGGACCTCCTTAGATCCGCCAATACTCGCTTTCGACTCATGGAGTCGAAAGCTACAGGCAACGTAGTTCTATGAGGACTAGCTATCCTTGTCGGTGTTCCTGTTTGCCTGTCCACATTGTGGGCAGTCTCAGCTCTCCTGTCTGGGCCTTTGGCTGTGGCTCCAGACGTACCTTGATCCTCTCCAGATCTAGATGTTCAGCTTCGAGTTCTTATCAAAGTCATAGATCTATGATCTATCAGCCACACTGTGGCATTCTTCTATTGATTTAGAAAAATCAACAGTAAACATCTGTTCACTGTTTCCAAGACTTCCGGTGAGTGTTAAACTCGTCTGCTTGGGTAAAAGATCAGTTTGATCTTTTATTGATTTATCGCAATACTGCCAATAACCTGGCAGTCAAAAAAGTGTAAGAATCTAAATGCTGTCACACAAACAGACTGACCCAATAAGTTTATTGGTGTCTGCGATGCATGTGGCTACAAGTAAGATTAAAGTTGTTTAATTAATTAGTTGTGGACAACTGTATAGTTGTCCACTATCTACAGGCGCCCCTAGTGGACAGCTTTACATAATCTGAGCCATAAGTCACCTCTAAATAGTAGCATATATGCTACAGTAAGAATATACATTCTTACACCAATGTAAAGCTTGAGTTATCACCCAAGCTTAGTGCGCATAGGATCACTCCTATGTTTCATATGGCACTAATACGGCCATATACAGCAAACAATGACAAGTTGTTTCTTAAGCAAGACATGAAGTCATTTTATGACTTCAGACAGACCAATGAACAAGAATGGTTCACCAATGAAATACTCACCCATAGATGGACAAATGACAAAGAATTAGAGTTTCAAGTTCATTGGACTCTAGGAGATGTGATGCAGGAGCCTCTTGCTGAATGCAAGGAGCTAGAAGCTCTAGACAAATATCTAGAGCTGCAAGGGGCAAAGCGACCTTGCAATATGTTGATATATCAATGAAATCGATGAGCTTAGAGAAAAGCTCTTACACCATGAAATATGGTATAATGACATGTGCCATGAATTAGATGTGGCGCAAGATAAAATATGTGATTGTGAATCACATTTAGACGAGCTGCAGTCGCAGCTTGATGCACAGGCTGTGAAGCTCACTGAGCCTCACAAAAAGGGCTCTCAGGCCCTTACCCAGGTGGTGATACAGCCATCTGTACAATAATGGCTGCTGATGTACAGCCACAAGGGGAAGGCATTGAGCCACCCCAATCACCTTTACCCAGGTTGCCCTCAAGGGTGCACCTAATTGCAGGGATGGACATCCCCATCTGGCCAACTGTGAAGCCATGGATGCCCCCACCTCTGCCAGGTCATGCATATACTTTTGACCTGAAGACAGGGGCCCTGGTACTCTACAAAGTACCCCCATTTAGGCGGTGGGATGTTGTGACCAAGGACAAGGATGAAAATGCTGTCCATATGACTCCTTCAAAGGAGCCATCCAAACATGTGCTCAAGAAGTGCAAGTTACAAAATGAGGTTGCCCCTGCCATGGGTGACCCTCCATACTCCCAGACAGGGATGATTCCCCATCCACTTGGTAAAGTGCCCGCACCCTGCACACACACCAAGAGCATGTGGTATGACACATGCAATATAACCAGTCCCTTACTCTTCAAAGAGTATGAGATGGGGGTTAATATCCCCTACCCTGAGCAGACTCCCACTCAAAAGAGGACTGTGGCTTACATAAAGAAGAGCCACAAAGAAAACACCAGGGTGGAATGCTTCGCCATCCACCCCAATACCCCAGCTGACTTGAAGTCAGCTTTTATGCTCTGGATTTATAATCCGGAAGGTGTGCCTGCTGCAATCAGGGAGGAATCAGACATGTCACTAAATCTGAGCGACATCGATGTGTGGGTGTGGATCAGTAAGATCACCCCACAAACAGACAGTGTTGTCTTCAAGACAACACTAGATACTATCTTTTCCCACAAAGGGAGGTGGAAAGTCTCATAGGATCTCAGTGGCACATGCCACAAGGAAATGGGGATCTAAGATCCTCTGCACTGAACAAGTTCGGTTGGAGCAGCAATGCTCAGTCTATGAGTGAAAAAGATGTAGCTCTGTGGCTGGGCCAACATGGGGTGTCAACCCCATCCGTGCTACAGACTTGTTAAAACCCTACTATGAGAGGGTTGGCACAAAACTGCACTACAGTGCAGCAGCGCAGGTAGCACAACAACATGCTGCTGAATGCAAGGCATTCACCCTTGTGATTGGACCTGACCCAAAAGGAAAAGGAAAATCAACCAGGGAGTAGGGCATTTCACGAGTACCACCATACCTGCAGATATACCCACACTCTTAAAAAAATGGAGAGTACAGATATGAGATCTGGTCAAACATTTACACATAAATACTCGCAAGTACAGGTATACCTGTGAAAAATCAGCAACTACCTGCAGATATTTGTGATACCTGTGAAAAATGGAGAGTACAGATATGGATTTTGGTAACCAAAATACCTGCAGATACAATACTCGCAAGTACAGGTATGTACTTGTGAGATGCCCTACTGGGGAGGTCCCCTCCTCCACACCGCGACATGTGCAAATTGACTATAGTGATATAGTCACTGACACAGTGCCTACCAGCACTGAGACTGCTCAGTCTATTGGGAGCAGTCTCACTGCTGCTAGCACCAGTGCTAGCATAACTGATAACAGTGACCTCAGAGTGGATACCTCCAAAATCTATGAGGACACTGCTCCTCCAGATGTCGAGATGGGTCTGCCATCACCCACCACTGGGCATGGATTATAAATCTGTTGCCAACAATGTTGTATAAATGTTGTCGGCCGCCATGTGGCTTTGGCTTGAGGGGGAGGGTGTGAGGGAATTATAATTCCCTTATACATATATATAAGTATCTGAATAGGTATATTATTATTACACTGTAGTTAGTAAATGCATAGACTATGTCTATTCTGTATATGTGTACATGTGTGTCCGCAACTGTAATAGCTATTAGTGTGGGAAGAACCTTAAGCTCTTCACCACTTATCTGTAACCATCACACACCACTTTAATAGAACTGTTTGGAATGGTTCTACTGGGGCTTGTGTGATAACCACACACATGTAAAACTCTTACACTCCCAGCCCCTTCAGACCCCATTCCTGGTCAGAAAGCTAAACCACCACCCCCCCAGTCCTGGTAGGGGAAGATGAGCACTATAAAGTCGAACAGATCTTGGACAGTTAGTGATCTGCACGGGTATGGGTAACCCATGGGGGTTATGGGTATGGGTCCTCACGGGTTGGGTATGGGTCAGACATGTCTGACCCATACCCGACCCATGGGTACTCCTGGGTATCACTAGGATGTGGTGTCCCTGCCCCACCCCACCCCACACCACCATGTACACCCCACCCCGCCCTACCCCCCCCCCACCCCCACCACATCCATGTGGCCCCACCACCACCACCACATCACCAGCCCCACACTGCTGGCTATCGTTGCCAGCACACCCCACCTGGCACCCCCACCCCCACGACCCACCCTTCCCCATCCCACCCCCCTTTTGGAGAGGGATGTGGCACACTGGCATGCAATGTGCACTGCACGTTGCATGCCTGCATGTGCCTTGTCCCTCCCCGGACCCCACATCTCCTATGCCCTCACCCCACATGCCCTATGCCCTGCCCCACATGCCCTGCACCCCACCCCATGTGCCCTAGGGTATCGCCCCATCCCCCACCTCCTCCCATTCACCCCCTGTCATCGTGCACGTGGTCATGCATGGCGGTATGGTCAAGGCTGGGTGGGGCGATGTGGTGGGTGTGGAGATGGTGGCCGCATCGTCATGCATGTGTGACGTGGTTGTGCATGGCAGTGTGGTCGAGGGCCTGGCTGGCCAGCTTCACGACTGGCTGCGGGCCTGGCTGCGCTGGATGGTGGAGCGACGGTGGTGGGTGTGAAGGTGGTGGTGGTGTGACACGTGACTGGCAGCGGACATTGCCGGTGCACTGGGTCATACTCGGTGAATGCCCATACCCAGGCCGCAGGTATGGGTGCATATGCGGGTCGGGTATGGGTTGAGGTTTACGTACCCAGGGATTACCCATGCAGAACCCTATCAGGACAGTCAACCTGACTCAATTCCACTGTGGAAAACTCAAATACAAGGTATAAGAGTGTAGATTCTTACTGTAGCATATATGCTACTATTTAGAGTAGATAAGTCACCAGAGTGACTTACACTGGGGGCATGAGCATATTTTTAGTGTAAAAAATGTGGTGGAAATGCTTTTTCCTTACAGATTATTCATTCACTGTTCTGGTTGAAAAATCTCCCAAAAATCCTGCTTTTGTATCAAGTTTTAGGACCTGAAAATCTGGTACATACTTCACATTTCTAGGCATGGGAAATGGATGTAAAATGTGAGAAATAATGAATTTACTCATTGATTTCATGCGACAAAAATGCAAGGACAACCTTGGTTTTCATTGACATTTTCAACAGAAAAGAACCAAAATTTATCCAAGATTTCATAGTAGAAAAAAGGTGAGAAAATTAGTAAAATATATGAGATTTTCATGAGATTTTTCAAAACTATTAACCAATGAATAATCCAACATTTTTCTTTAGTTTTTGCAAGGAAAAACCTGATGGATAAATGTTTATCCAATGGATAATCATTCACCCATAGGCAATGTATAACAAGTTTTTTGAACCAAAAAGGCAATGAAAAAGTCAATGAATAAGAGTTTATCCCTTGGATAATCATTCACCCATAGGCAATATATAACAAGTTTTCTGAACTGAAAAGGTAATGAAAAAGTCAATGGATAAGAGTTTATCCCTTGGATAATCATTCTTCCAAATGGGGTAAATGTTCTGCCTATGGCAGAATGATTATCCAAGGGATAAACTCTTATCCATTGACTTTTTCATTACCTTTTCAGTTCAGAAAACTTGTTATATATTGCCTATGGGTGAATGATTATCCAAGGGATAAACTCTTATCCATTGACTTTTTCATTGCCTTTTCAGTTCAGAAAACTTGTTATATATTGCCTATGGGTGAATGATTATCCAAGGGATAAACTCTTATCCATTGACTTTTTCATTGCCTTTTTGGTTCAAAAAACTTGTTATATATTGCCTATGGGTGAATGATTATCCATTGGATAAACATTTATCCATCAGGTTTTTCCTTGCAAAAACTAAAGAAAAATGTTGGATTATTCATTGGTTAATAGTTTTGAAAAATCTCATGAAAATCTCATATATTTTACTAATTTTCTCACCTTTTTTCTACTATGAAATCTTGGATAAATTTTGGTTCTTTTCTGTTGAAAATGTCAATGAAAACCAAGATTGTCCTTGCATTTTTGTGGCATGAAATCAATGAGTAAATTCATTATTTCTCACATTTTACATCCATTTCCCATGCCTAGAAATGTGAAGTATGTACCAGATTTTCAGGTCCTAAAACTTGATAAAAAAGCAGGATTTTTGGGAGATTTTTCAACCAGAACAGTGAATGAATAATCTGTAAGGAAAAAGCATTTTTATCACATTTTTTACACTAAAAATATGCTCATGCCCCCAGTGTTATGGGTTAGATTATGTAATGCCACCCACTAGGGGCGCCTGTAGATAGTGAACAACTATACAGTTGTCCACAACTAGCTTAGATAATCACTTTTAACTTTACTTGTAACCACACCAATCGCAGACTCCAATAAACCTATTGGCTCAGTCTGTTTGTGTGATGCAAATTAAGTCTTTTACACTTTTTTGACTGCCAATTCATTGGCAGTACTGTGGTAAGTCGGTAGAAAGATCCAACTGATCTTTTTACCCAAGCTGACGAGTTTAACACTCACCGGAAGTCCCAGGAAACAGTAAACAGACATTTACTGTTGATTTTCTAAAATCAATAGAAGAACACCACAGTGTGGCTGATAGATCATAGATCTATGACTTCGATAAGAACTCAAAGCTGAACATCTAGATCCGGAGAGGATCAAGATACATCTGGAGCCACAGCCAGAGGCCCAGACAGGAGAGTTGAGACTGCCCACAACATGGACGGGCGAATGGGAATGCTGATGAGGATAGCTAGTCCTCATAGAACTACGATGCCCGTAGCTTCCAACTCTGTGAGTTGAAAGCAAGTATTGGCAGATCTAATGAGATCTGTGCTGGATGAATCAGAAACAGATGAAATATTGCCTGTTAAGAAAACAAGAAGAACTTCGACCAGGTTGAAGCTACAATCACCTCTCAATGAGTCAAGAGAAGTACCAATGAGTGATACTGACAAGTCGCTGGGAGTGCAAATGTCCCAGCTGCCATACGTTCAGGAACATTGCAGATCACAAAGTTTGCCATCCTGAACAGGGACGGAAGAGCATGGGTCAATACACTGGGAAGACGAAACCTGGCAATATGAGCATACATCCGGACATATTGCCCAGATGATTATGGCCCTCAAAGAGAGCATAAACACGCAGGTACTACACGTGAAGTGAGCCAATGAGCGGCTGAGGCAGCTTGTGCAGCAGACGATGCTGTGGACCAACTCCAAACCCTTGGAGATGGTATGGAACTGTTAATACAGTCCCTGGAGGAGGAAGTACAGGGATCTTTACGTGGAAAGGCCCCCAAACATGGAAACACTCCCAATAGGGATGGTGAAGTCAACTGCAAGGCTGAAAAAGCTCGCAAGAAACAAGATAGACAGAGAATGCCACCTCCATCTGGACCAAGCAGAAGGAATGGTCCCCGTGAAGTGAGCGCTACCCTAGAGCAGGATAGCATCAGTATGTGCCAGTGTACTGAGGAAGAGACAGATTGTGAGCTAGAGGCTCGTGATAGAGAAAATATCTGCAAAGGAATTCACAGATCGAAAAGGACATACAATGAGCAAGAAGTGCTCAAAGCAGTGACCCAACAGTCACTGTGGGAGATGATGAAGTCTGACGCCAATAGTGTCAGTACCACAACTAGCACTCACGTTAGTCTTGAATGTGAGTTTGATCGCTGGGATAGGATCGAATAGAAAGCAGCACAATGGAACCGTGCACTAGAACTCCATCCTAAACACGCGAATAAGCTAGTCGAGGAGGCATATATTTCCCAGATCGAAGGCGACACCTTTGACAAACTGATCAAGTCAGTGAGAGTGGCTCGATCCGCCCTTAGTAGCAGTTATAGACTGAGGGATGCGTTCTTAACAACTGACAAACATCAACCGCTGTATCAGATCAATGAAGACATCGCCAATCCACCAGTGCAGCAGGACATGAGTAATCACGCACCTCTCCCACACAGGCAGGTACAAGCAATACAGTGTGTGGTATCACTAGCAGTTACGGATCCTGAACGGAGGGTTCAGGAGGTAGGAGGAAATCTGTCTACGTATGTAGATGGAGTCATAAAGATGGTGTGAGCTGCCCTTGAGACACACAAGGACAGCAAGCCAGACAAATCTGTGCTTGCTAAAGCCAGAGTAAAACTACCTCACCCAGCAGAATATGCTGGGAAAGCAGATCTCGAAGAATTCAAGAACTTCGTCTCAGGAATCCTGAGATGGCTAGGCATGAATAGCTTACTGGGGCCATCTAGCACGGAACTCCAGCTGAACTATTTGGGCACTTGCCTTAAGGGTGAGGCATTAGTGATCTGCACAGGTACGGGTAACCCGTGCGGGTTACGAGTATGGGTCGAGCGGGTTTGGGTGTGGGTTTGAGCGTTCAAACCCTGACTAACCCAGGGGTATTCCCAGGTTAGTGCTCAGTGCTTGGAGAGAGGGAGAGGGGCAAGGAGGTGCAGGGTGTGGGGGGGGAGAGGGGAAGAGGGCCTCTGGCCTTGCCCCAGGCCATCCAAGCCTTGGTGGCAGCAGGAATAGGGTGGCGGGGCAGGGCCACCACCCCTCCACCCACCTTGCCACACCTCACTGGGCCCACCCTGCCCACCTGGACCACCCTCCTCACACCCTGCCACGCCTCCTCTCGCCCTGCCATGCCTCCTCTCTCCCTGCCATGCCTCCTCTCTCCCTGCCACACCTCCTGTCATCCCACCCCACCCTCCTCTCACCCCACCACCCCTCCTCTTGGTGGGCACCTCGCATGCATGGTCATGTGCAGCTGGTAGGGGTGGTGGTAGGGGCAGGGGGTGGCAGTGGGTTGCGCATGGATGTGGTGTGTGGTGGGGGCAGTGTGGATGGGGGCCACAGTGGCCGCTGGCAGGTGTGGGAGGGGGCAGTGGCAGTGGAGTGGGGGCAGATAGGGCACACCATGGGGGCGCTGTGGACCATCTGGTGGGTCGCTGACTCACATGTGCACGTGCATGCGACCGCATGGTCGTGTGGGTGGGGGCTGGAGAGAGGTGGGGGAGTGGTAGGCATGGAGGGCCGGCAGGGTTTGCCAGCATGTACCCACGGCATACCCATGTTGCACCCAGCAAAACCCATACCCGGGCAGCGGGTATGGGTGGGTTTGTGGGTTGGGTATGGGTTGAGGTTTTCATACCCAGGGGTTACCCATGCAGAACCCTACGAGGCATTGGAGTGGTACGCTCAAAATATTGAGCATCATGATTGAGTTGTTGTCAAGTGGACCCTAGAGAGTGCAATCGCTGGGTTACAACAGCAATTCCTACACGCACTCACGCATAGACATGCATTGAACAAGTTTGACGCAATTGTGCAAGGGACAAAAACCGTTCAGGAGTTACAGAACAACATTACGAAGTGTGCAGCGCAGATGATACATCCACCTGATGAATATACAATCTGCAAGAATACAGGGAGCCATCCTACAGCAAAGCAGATGACATATTGTCCGCCTGATGCTCAATCTCAAGCAGAGACGAGACTGAGTGTACCCCAAATAGGGGTACAAGCTACACAAAGAGCTGGAGTGCAAGCTCCCGCCGCTTCTTGCCCTCCACAAAAACCTCTGAGAGGTTCAGGAGGTCAAGGATGTAGCACAGAACTAACATGCTATGAGTGTGGACAAGTTGGGCATATCAAGTCCAATTGCCCACAGTGGAAGAACAAACCGCACATAGCAGGTGCAGGGTTAGAGGAAGTGGTTGAGCACCCAGGGAGTGCTCAAGAAGGGGAGGAGGAGCCACAAAGTGGCAAATTAGACAAACAAATGGAGGTTCAGGACAACCATGAGAGCGAAATCGGCGAACTAGTCACTGATTACCAGTCGGAATTCATGCCCTATCAATGGGATGATGATGATGATATGAGAACGCAAAGCTCATATTGAGTGGATGGAGTATGCCCACTAGGAGGATCATATGAAGAAATGTGGCACAGAAACCAACTACCACAATTAGTGGTGGTTTAAGTCGAAACAATGACTTCTGTACCCATGCGGGAGTCATAGATAGGACCATTTAGCCTATCTATGATCATCAGTTCAGACCGTGTGATAAGACGCACCCCAAACGGGCACATATAGACAACCAGACAATCTCCAGGTATTGGGAGATTGGTGGAGTCAGGGCCCACTGTCTATTAGACAGTGGGTGTGAGGGAGTCATGCTCTCTCCAGACTTCATACGTGCCATAGGCATGAAGACATTCAAACTCGAATGTCCCATTGGTCTACAGCTAGCATGTGTTAGCAGTAAGTCAACCATCAACTACGGAACACACACCAATATCCACTTTGGTGAGCATAATATCGAGGAATCCTTCAACATAGTGAATGTAGATTACTACAACACAATACTAGGAACACCATTCCTATGTAAGGTAGGGACATCCCTCAACTTTAGAGGCGAGGGATGCATTTCTATGGGAAAGGAAGTAATTCCAAACCATGCAAATGCCTGGGAAGTGCAGCCAGACTACCAGGATCCAGCTTAACACAGGACTTGAATTGCGAGCCTTAAACCCAAACCAGCAAGCCACAAGCCATGGCTCACAAATGGGTCCTCATTGCAAGTGGAGCCATCGACGAGCTTGCTAGACAAGAGGCGAGACAAGGGAAACTGAAAGGAAAAGCAACAGAATATTGACATTGGTCTACCTGACCAATGTACCAATGGAAATACCGACAGCAGTACTGGCACCAATCAACTGTTATTAATGGCTGATGACTTTCTAACACTGAGGGAAAGATGGGAGCTAGAGTTTGCAGACCACTTCAGAGGTGTGCCGTTAGAACTTCCTCCTTGGAGGGAGATCAACCACAAAATTAAGTTTGTGGATGAAACTAAACAGTTTCATTATCAATTACTGAAGTGCCCAGAAGCACTTCGAAATGAAATGATCGACAAAGTGGACCAGTATACCACCGCTGGTTGGTGGGTAGCAGCATCAGTATGTTCTGCAGCACCAGTGCTATGCATTCCAAAGAAAAATGGAAAGCTCAGAACAGCAATAGACCTACGTCTATGCAATGACAACACAGTGAAGGATATTATGCCCTTCCCAGACCAGGATACAATCCAGCATGATGTACCTCATGCCATGTACCGATACACGCTTGACATGTCCAACGTGTACAAACAAATACACATAGTTGAAGAGGACATCAATAAGACAGCCTTCACGACCATATTCAGCACATTCAAAAGCTGGGTTATGCAGATTGGCGATTGTAATGCACCATCTACATTTCAACATCTCATGACATTGATTTTTCATAACCAAATTGGTTGATCAGTCCATGTATACTTCAATGATATATTCACATATTCGAGCTCTCTTGAAGAGCACGAAAAACACCTTAGAAAGGTCTTTGTAATATTACATGAGGCACATTTGTTCCTCAGTGGAAATCAATCCAAGATCAATTTGTATTTCCCTCACATGGAACGTCTTGGTCACATAATAGATGACAAGGGCATACATGCCGATGCGGATAAAATGGAGAAGGTTTGAGGTTGGAGAAGACCTTGAACATTTAACGATGTCCAACGATTTCTAGGACTCATTCAGTATCTGGCACCATATATGCCAGATTTGACGGCATATACAACTCCCTTATCAGGAAGTGCATGCAACAATAGGATGTTTCAATGGACACCCTTGATGGATAAGTGTTTTGAATCCATCAAAGCACTAGTGTGTAAGGCTCCAATTTTGAAGCCTATAAATCATGCTAGTTCAGAACCCATTTGGGTTGTGACAGATGGCTCCAAGTCTGGAGTTGGAGCAGGATTTCTCTCAAAGAAATTCAGTCCCACGCAACAGCGTTACAAAACACATGAGCACGAGACGATTGCTTTCCTTGAAGCACTTATGAAGTGGGAGGATAAGCTGCTAGGTCACCAGTTCACACTGGTGACAGATAACAAAGGTCTCGAATACTTTGAGACACAACAGCATCTGTCAGACAGACAGGTGTGCTGGTGGGAATTTCTCTCCAGATTCAACTATACCACAGGACATGTACTGGGGGTGGAGAACAAGGTAGCCAACTGTCTGTCGCACTACTATGAGAACGACAAGCAGGGTGAAAGTCACCCAGCAGAAGAATACATTGACGTGGATGCGTGGCTAGACCCAGAAGGAGAATTTCTCCCAATGGATAGATTCATAGAAATATGAATGGCTGCAGCACAACTGTTGCAACGATTACAAGATGCGACAGAACAGCATGTCATAGACGTGCAGCAGCTGAAACAAGCAGGTGAAGAACCTTCCACACAGGTGGAAGGTAATGAGGAGGATGATGTACTAGTTACAGCATCAGGTGCAGACTCAGAGAGTCTATGTTCATGCGTAGCACGTGAGTTTGACCTAAAATGAGCCATAGCCAATGGCTATGGAACAGATCCAATACTCAAGAAAGTATTGGCAAATCCTGAGGCTCACCCTCAATTTGGGGTGAGAAATGGACTGGTTTAGACAAAGAACCAGTTCAATAAAGATGTATTGTGTCTCCCCTGGGAAGTTTTTTCCAAGGGGAGGAGAATGGTCGAGATAATTATTGATCATGCACATAGAGTAGTTGGCCACTTTGGGCAATTCAAAACCAGCAAGTACATCAGGCGATCATACTGGTGGTCGGGAATGGCAGCTGACATAGAGTCATTCTGTGGATCCTGTGTGTCAGGCTGCAAAGAAGGACAATAGACGACCAGCAGGGTTATTGCATACCCTGCCGATACCTGATAGACCATGGCAGTCTATTGGAATGGACTTTGTTGGTCCATTGCCAGAATCAAAGGGTCATGACTATTTACTAGTTGTGATTGACAGACTCACATCTATGGTGCATTTAGTGCCTACTACGACGAGAGTGACTGCACGACAAGTCGCATGGTTATACCTCAAAGAGATAGTATGCTTGCATGGAGTACCTGAGTCGATCATATCAGATCACGACTCCAAATTCACCTCCATATTCTGGAGGGAATTGCAGCATATAATGGACACAAAGCTGCTCATGTCCACAGCATTCCACCTGCAGACAGATGGAGGGACAGAACGAGCAAATCGTTCTGTAGGGCAAATACTCCGCACGGTAGTGCAGAGTGATCAGAAGGATTGGGCCAAGAAATGCCCAATGGTAGAGTTCGCACTGAACAGATCAGTCAGTGCGACCACAGGATATGCATCGTTCGAATTGAACAGTGGATACTTGCCCCATATTGGGCAGGTACTATCAGTGGATACTACATTCAGAGGAGTACAGCAGTTTGCACAACAAGTGTTGTGGAACCTGATTTATGCTCATGATGCAATTGTCGTGAGCCAAGTACAGCAGACAGATACTGCTAATATGAGACACCATCAAGGAATGACATATGAAGTTGGACAGCTAGTATATCTGTCTACAAAGAACCTGTCCTTACCTAAAGGACAAGCAAAGAAGTTAGTGCCCAATTATATTGGGCCATATCCAGTTATAGAAGTGGACAATTCCATTTCTACTGTGAAACTTGAGTTACCTCCAGAGCTCACGGCTAGGAGGATACTACCAAAGTTTCATGCAAGTCTAATCAGACCACATATACCCAATGACAACGAACGATTTCCTTGTTGTGACATAAATTATATGTACGACTTTGGGAAAGAGGACGAACCAGAATGGTTCATAGATGAGATTCTGGCTCATCACTGGACTAGTAACTCCAATCTGGAGTTACAAGTAAGGTGGACATTAGGAGATGTCACCTGGGAACCACTCTCTGCATGCAGAGAGTTAGAAGTGCTAGATGCTTATCTAGAGCTAAGTTGGGAAGGCACCAGAGCTTCCTAATCGTGCCTCACAGGCATGAGAATGATGACGGTTGAGTCCTTATTAAAAGGATTCGACATGAACACAGTTCGTGTCAGTGATTCATGCAACACAATGTCATCACGTGAAGTTATCATGTGACATTATGGGTGCATGTGCTTTGAACTTAAGCGATGATTTTATCACCCCTTAAAGGATCTTTGCCATCCACTCCCACACTTGCACCAGTGTGAGTATCAGCGAGACTACCCATGAACGCTGAAGCGTCCCATATACCTCACTCAGCAGAGGCACTCCCTAGTGCCTCTGAGCAATTCGCTATGCTCCAAAAGGAGCAAAGCTGGACGGTGCATAGTGTCAAGGATGCCATCGCAATCATCCATTGTGACTCCTGCCAGGAGTGCAACGCATACATGCAGCACTTGCTGCAAGCCACAAAACTGCAGCTTATTGACCCTCAAATGCACAACATTGAACGTGCATTAAAAGTGGCCTGGCCACCATTACTCGCCGAAATGGAACATCCTTTTATTAAGGACGCGGTAGCCTCCTACAAGGAGGATGTACCCAAGCTCAATTCAGAGCTCAACACGCTTCACGCTACCCTCGATAAGAAGAGGCAGATTAATTGCGAAATAGCAGATAAAATATCCACCATGAAGTCAACGCCATCAGCACCGACTATAATCGATCTGACATTGCTGCCAGATTCGATGACAGTGAGTCTGTCTATGCCAACTACCGGTGCTTCACCAGTAGGACCCACTTGATCTGGTCACAAGACCGCATCTAAACAGAGAACACTGGCAGCACCCTACCCAGTGTTGCTGCATGCTTGTATTGCTCCCACCATCGGCGACCCACCTGCAACACAGACAGGATTCTTACCCCACCCTTTGGGCAAAGCACCGCATCCCACGGCAATGAAAACAAGTCGACCCACAGAGTGGTTCAACACCTGCCAGCTCAACAATCCAAAATTTGTTGAGCAGCTTATGCTTGTGCACGTGACATTTGCCATGTTGCGCAGCATGCCATCATCAAGCATGCTGACTGCGAGCAGCGATGAGCAACTCAAATGCCAGCGTTCAAGATTGCGCATGACACACCTCCCAATCTCAGGGATGCATTGCACACAATAGAGTACTCCCCTGAGGGAGTATCACCCGCTATCCCTGGGAATAGTGACAACACCCTCTGTCTAGAGGATGTTGATGTATGGGTCTGTCTTAAGTTAATTAAGCCAAAGAAAGACAGTCTGGTCTTTCTACAAAAGTTAATGGACCTGTTTACAGTCCGTGACCAGTGGGCCAATCTTGCCGGTTCAATCTGGCGGCAAGATCTCTTGACACTGTTGTCTACCAGCATCGAGAAGGCGTACAAATGGAAACACCCTCACAAGAGTATGTCTCTTGATGAGCTAGCCCAATGGCTAGGCACATACACAGGTGTAGATCCCAGTAGAGCTCTCATCAATATTGAGCCCTACTTCGTGCGTAAGCAGAGCAAAGTCTGCTATAACGAGACCGCACAGAGGGTCCTCAATGCTCACAAAGGCCGGACATGTACCGGCCTTCACATACCCATACCCCCTCATCCCCCAGGTGGTTGGGGACAACCATTGACATCAGACAATTATTTGTCACTCGATGGATGTGGTGGAGGGCCTCCCCGCTCAAAGGCATGTATGGACGTGCCAATGACAGAACCTTCCACCTTGTCAGCTCCCCTGCCTGCACCCGCTATTGCAGCGGATGACACCAACATGGAAGTCAATCCATCCAACTCCATTTACTATGACAACACCATCAAAGTAGCCACGCAGTCGTCATCGACTGTGCCTGCACCCATATATGCTGATCCCCCATCAGCATAGAATCTCCCAAACCTTCCTGAGGTTTGGTCTGTGGGGAGGATGTAAGAAGGTAGATTTACAGTAGCATATATGCTACTAATTAGGGTATATAAGCCACCCACTAGGGGTGCCTGTAGGTAGTGGACAACTATACAGTTGTCCACAAGTAATTAGATAAGCAATCAGACTTACTTGTAACCACACAACTCGCAGACACCAATAAACTATTGGCACAGTCTGTCCAGTGTGAACACTAGGTTTCTTACAGGTATGGGCCTAGAATAATGTGTGTGTGAGGTGATTATTGATAAGTACATACCTCTGCCACTTCAACTATGTCTAACAATATGGTAAATGGTACACCCTCTTGCTCAAAATGGACCATTATGGCCACATATTCCCAATGGTTTGGCGATGTCCACGCATCTGTGGAAAAACTCAATCCACCATCACATTCCTGTGAGTCATTAACTCTCTGATCAATTCCATCATTAACCATGTGCCTTTAGCATTCAAGCAATTCTTGACCGTACCCATGAAAACACCAATTTCACATCATGGGCTACTGTGGTTGGTGAAGGTAAGTAGCACCCTGGCCTCCCTGTTTTCATGAGGTTCTGAAACCCCCTGTCAGCAACAATTTGGAAGGGTCGTAGGCTCTCTGCGACCCAGCAAACAATTTCAGCCCTGTGATTAGGGGATATCACAGTGGTCAGTTTTGCTGTGGTTTCACAGTCTGGCTTCAAAAACTGCAAAACTGTCCAAAATTCAAAACACCTCCAGAGGCATTTCAAATTTTGGATGGTTTCAACACTCATTTCGATGCTGGTTTCACTTGATTGTTTGGCATCACAGCACCTGAGCCCTAAATATATATAGCTACAATCAAATTAGATAAATATACCAGTATATGACTTAGTCAGACAGCTGTACAGTTATTAGAAAAAACAACATGTACTGTCCTTTGACTACTCAGCCATGGATTTCAGACATTTATAGGTGATATAAAATTTTCAAAACCTCAGCTCACTGCAAAGGTTGAGACAGAGGCCAGTTTGGGAGTTTACTAGTGACAGGAGCCTACCTGTCCCTGCCAGTCTGGCAGAGTTGTTCTGTCACATCACAGGAGGTAAAGTGACATCTTTAAACTGCCTTGAAACCATGCAGAAACAGGGGATATCACAGTTCAAACGGTTTTGCAAGTTTTTCCGCAAATTCACCAAACTTCAAAACCACTGTCAAAACATCCATCAACCACTGTGATATCCCCTATTGGCTTCAGTTGGCCTACACAGGCTGCTAGCACAAAGCTCACTCACTTTGTTTCAGCTCTTGTATGTTGCTGGTGAGAATATGAAACTTTCCCCTTCCCCCTCCTCCCAAATGCCACAGTGAAAGAGCCGTTTTTCAGGTAGCCACTCACAACTTTCTCACATGCTTCGATGTGGTCCTTGGCACCATTGGCTGCCCTAAGTACATCCTCCCCCCAGCATTTTTTTACATGTTTTCTTAAAATCCCTATAGATTGTGCATCCGCAGTGCCAATGTAACACTGTACCACCTGGCAGCACCCCTGTGCCCCACACTTGAATGTATGGCATTTGCGGCCATTCAAGTACTTGATTGCTGGCATAGGGTCATAAAATGCATAGATTGGTGCATTCCATCTCAGCATCATACACTCTATTCAGTCATGAGGACAATGGCTGACCAATGATATGACAAAGCGTGCTTACTCAGTTCTGCCTCATTATCTTCCAGCTCAACTGAGCCAGCCTGGCTACTGACAGTGTGAAAGGCAATGACATTCCCATCAGAATCCTGTTCCTCAATGATCTCCACTCCATCGGCTGCGAGCTGCTCATTATCTTCTTCTTCACTGAGCACTATTGTGCGAGTGTGAGCTTTGGGATGACTTGAGGACTTCGGCACTGTCTGAGCACCCTGTCTGTGCCTTGCTAGATGTCTTAGTCTTTTTGTTTTATTGGTTTGATATTGGTGGTGGCTTCCTTTTCTTTGCAGTGCTTCAAGAAACAACAGTAGGCATGGCTATCTGGAGTGTGATGGAGGTGATTGCTGGAAAAAACCCAGGTAATATACAGCTCGGAGTCGGAGTAATTTTTCTAGTAAAAACCTGGGAATCCCCTTGGGTCAGAGAGAAATCAAGATGTCACCCATACCCAACCTGCAGTGACCCATACCCAGAACCCACAGGGGTTACCCATACCCCTGCAGAACCCTAGCTATCAGAGCATTCAGATGATAATGTGGAGGGGGAAGGAGGCAAGAGATCAGGCACAGAACTAGGTATATGGGGTTGATTGCCATCAGGCACAGGCGCGGGAGGGTGAGCTTGATTGGATTCAGGCACAGGCACAGGAGGGTAGGCTTGATTGTAATCAGACATAGAGTTAGCTATATTTGCTGTGAGTGGGGGTTTGCTGGGACTGATGGGCTGGAAATTTTCAGCAATAGGGGGTAGTGATTTGAATATTGATTCATTGATGTTCATTGCATAGCTCAGAGAGTCAGGAGAATCTTCAGTGTCAAGGTGAGTAGCAGAAGAAAAAGGAGGAGTGTCGAATGCAGGCTGAGAAGGGGGGGCAGGATGGAGCACAGCAGGTGGGACAGAAGGGGAGGGAGATAGGAGTGGGATGGATGGTATTAAGGCTGTGGTAAGAGCATCAGGTGTAGTGGGAGCAGGAGCAGCTGCGGAGCAGGAGCAAGTGCAGGGGCAGGAGCAGACACAGGGGCAGGAGCAGACACAGGGGCAGGAGCAGACACAGGGGCAGGAGCAGACACAGGGGCAGGAGCAGACACAGGGGCAGGAGCAGACACAGGGGCAGGAGCAGACACAGGGGCAGGAGCAGACACAGGGGCAGGAGCAGACACAGGGGCAGGAGCAGGGGCGGGAGCAGGTGCAGGGGCAAGGGGGGCTAGGGATGAGTAGTCTACAAGTTCAATAGGTGCAGGAGCATATTAGGGCAACCTCTGGGGCTAGTGGAATATCACACTAGAGCCTGGCAGATGGGAATCCAAAGTATATAAGTTCAAGGAAGGCTACAGGCAAGGATACATACCTGGCAGATGGGAATCCAAAGAGAAAAGCCTAAGGACTCCCACTGCCAAGGCGACTACTAATTAAGGAAAGTCTCTGAACTGACTGAACATTCTGGATGATTAAAACAGAAGTCACGTGACCTATGACGTAGCCCAGGTAGGTTCCAACTTGCACACGTCACCGGGTGCTTAAATCGTGAATAGAAGCGCTGGTTGTAGAAGTGAGTAGGAAGGAGGAGGGGGGGGAAGGAAATGGGAATATTAGATAGAAACAACAGGGAGAAAAGAGAGATAAAAGGGAGATGGGGATAGAAGGGGTAAACATGAATAAGAGAGGAGAATAGGAGAAGGAGAATAAAAAGGAGCAGTATGAGGGGTTCCCCTTACAGAGCGGTGACAAGACGAAGTTCAGTTTTATGTGTTTTCTTCTGCTTTTTCTGTGGGATGCTATAATCTGTGGATGATTGAGTGTGCTTCTCAATAATGGGTGATACAAGATTGTCTTGGACAGGAGTGTCCACATCCTCAGGCTTCACAATAATGCCCAGGCGACGATTATGGTGCAAGCAATATTCTTGGTACCAGGTGGGATAGTCATTGACAGCTAAGAGTTTGGCTTTCCAGTGATTATTGCACCAAGAGATTTCCTTGAATCTAGCATACATATGTTGTTGGTAGTACTGAACCACATTCAGATTGGCCACAGACCATGTGCATGGAGCAAACCCTTCATCAGCAATGGATTGCCAGATGTGACAGGCATGTGCATGTATCTGGTGAGCTTGGTGACCATCCATACCTATGCCCTGCTCATTTGTGATATATGCCAACACACTGTTAGGGAGGGACTTATCCTTTCTCTTCTTATCAGAAGTGCTGGCATTTTTCCTGTGGTCATTGAAGCTCTGACTCTCCCAATCGCTGCAAGTCCAGTACAAGACCCCTGGGTAATTTTCTTTGAGGGGAATAGTGTCATTAACAGGGGAAAATTGAAGGCCTCCATGCAAGGATTTGGCAGGGGGCTTAGAAGTTGTAGATGCTGGCATAGTTGATAACTTCTCAACGAACAATGCACATGTGTCTCTGTAAACTCTCAGCAAATATAGCAGAACAAAGAAAAACCAAATGCTGCTTACTTGAGAGTTCACACCTCAGACTCTAATGCATTGATTCACATTAGTGTGGTCATGTATATGCAATTTTGGTTCACCAGCAGTGACTCACCGCTCACAGAATGTATAGCATCTGATATTCAGGTTGTAGGGGATTGATATGACTGCACATATAATCAGTATTTGCACATGGTGAGATAGGTAAAAGAAAATACATGGAGCAGGGTAAGAGTGGATATTGAGTTGACTGCCAAGGTACTCATGGATGACTCCATGTTCGAAGGAAAATTGCTGTGATAGTTACTATAATCTGTGGCTGATGGGGTCCCCAGTACTTGAAGTTGTGAAGATGTTGAAGGGTGCTGAAACTTACACATGGGAACTTGGGGATTTTGTGAGGTTGGTGTAGTGAAGTTTTCCAGGGATGGTGAGATGGAGGAGGATTGGTTTAATATGTGAAGTCTGGCCCATAGCTCTTCCATTGGTGGTGGTAGATGTGGTGGTTGTGGTTAGAGAAGGTCTGATACACTCGGTCACATTGCGGTCACTTAATCAAGGGGGCATTTAGGAGACTCAGGAATATTGCATGCTCAAACAAGTTTTGTCCACAAACCATGCTGACCAGGAAAGAAATCTCACATTGCTTCAATTCATGTCAGAAAATACTCCAGGGTCATCTGAGGACCAAAGCAAAGCTCAAGCAGGTGTTGTGTGGGGCTCTTTGCTGGGACAATGTACTTGCCATTTTGCTTGCCTGCAAGGACACAAGGGCCATAATGTCTTTTTTTCAATCACTGTCTCACAGATAGTGCACACTGAATGATCCTTTCACAGGGAGTATACCATGTATTTCATTGATGTGTGGCTGCTATTGCAGCCCTGGTGATCAGTCATGCTCCTCAAAATGACCCTGCGGTCACAGATGTGGAATGGCAAGCTTATATCCATTGCCAGGCAGACAAGAGGAAAGAGGCTGGGGGGTATTAATCAGATGTGGGTTGATTTTTTGGGGCATATGGAATATTGCCTGTGTATGAAGCCTTGCACTTCGTTTAACATACACAAAAATCAAGCTTCACAGAGCATCATGTTTCTCAATGTTAGAAGAAAATGCCTGACTATGAGTGGGAGGCAAGCAATGTTTTATTGTTATCCAAGGGAAGATTTCAAACTCACACTGCTAAGTCTCCTCCTAGGAGCACCACATCCAATCCCAGCTGTTCCCAAATAAAAAATCACTCCTCACCCTCCTGTACCTGATGCAAATGAGGCTGTACTGAGACAACTGATATGATTGAAGTTGCATAAACCACACATAGTCCCTCATCTTCATCCAACTGGGTCACGGAGTATACCATCCATATTGAATCTTCATAGTGTTGTAGATCAGGGCAAGAATACAGAGAAACCATGGCAAGCATGGTCATTTGTTCACCTATTTGCATGGAAAAATAAAATTTAACCTCTGCAAATTCTGTCTGGTCATCCAACAGAAGCTGATAAACCAATCAGTACAAGTGAGAAATCCCCCAAAAGCATACATAACATGCTCAACTTCACACAATGCACCCATTGCAACTGAAGTGCATCCTTGAGACACTCTTCCCAAGCACAATGCGCAATTTGTTGCATGGGCAGACGGAGGCGCGCCCAGCATACAACCTTGATTACCTTGTCTCCTGTGTGCTCAATCCCCAGGTTTTTTGCTATGTCAATGATAAATTCGTGGATCAGATGTCCCATGAGTCCTTTGTGCTGGTGAGTGGTGTGTTCCCTTGCACTGAGCAGCACATAACCCCCACCCAAATCCATACTCCCCTGACCAGAAAAGTTCTTCTCAATGTCCAGCTCTGGGAACATGGCTTTGAGAGCATTAACGTGCAAATGTTGCAACCCGTGCTCTAAAAGATTGGCATGTGGGTTAGAGGGTTGCCTGATCTCTTCTCCTAAGTTTCTGACTGTGCGCTCCATAGTCCATGCCAAATAGAGACCAGGTGGTCCCAGACAAGGAATTTCCAGGCCCAGGTGGAGCATAGCGTGGATGCATGTGCATACAAAATGCACCCTAGTCACCTTACGCTGAACGTATATCTGCTCAAACTCAATTTGAAAGTGATCAAGATGGCCCTGCATGGACTGCAGCTGCTCCTGAGGGATTTATCGTTGCTGCAGCACCCAGACTGCATGCACCAGTCGGCACAAGTTTTGCCAATACTGCTGGGGCAGTATTCCGTGAGGCAAGGCAGGTGCAAGTCCATAAAAATATCCCTGCCATTCTTTCACCTTGTATCCACTGTTAATTTTCTCCTGGATATTCCATGGTGGCCAATCAAAAGACCCTGGAATATAGGGCTGAGCATTTCCAACGGCAACACCGTGTGCCGTTCACACATTGCCCATCAGTACAGCCCAGTCCCAACTGGCCACATTGTCATCAGGATCACACTGAAACATCCCATGCCAGAGTGGAAGAAATAAATCTCCCATGTTGAGCATTGATACGTGCATACAGTCACCGGCCAGGGTCAATGTCGTTGACAGTCGATGCATGGGTAGAAATCTATTAATCAAACTCAGCCTGCATATGCTGGTATCCTTGTGTCATAATTTGTAATTGGTCAGGTTCTAAGATGCAAATAAATAATAATCATACAAAGAGCCACCTTGGATACTTTCCACATTGATATCTAGATGATCGGATCCTTCCACTGTGTATCCGTGGGGTAACAGCAAAGCAGAGTAGTATGTTGGCTTCACAGGTTTGTGCCATCCCTTGATACCACAGAATAAGCGGCATGGGTAAGCCCTGGTATGTAGTGATCTGCACGGGTATGGGTAACCTGTGGGGGTTATGGGTATGGGTCCCCGCAGGTCAGGTATGGGTCAGACATGTCTGACCCATACCCAACCCCATGAGTACTCCTGGGTATCACTAGGATGTGGTGTCCCTGCCCCACCCCACCCCGCACCACCATGTACACCCCACCACACCCTACCCCCCCCCCCACCCCCACCACATCCATGTGGCCCCACCACCACCACCACATCACCAGCCCCACACTGCTGGCTATCGTTGCCAGCACACCCCACCTGGCACCCCCACCCCCACGACCCACCCTTCCCCATCCCACCCCCCCCTTGTGGAGAGGGACGTGGCACACTGGCATGCAATGTGCACTGCACGTCGCATGCCTGCATGCGTCTTGTCCCTCCCCAGACCCCACATCTCCTATGCCCTCACCCCACATGCCCTATGCCCTGCCCCACGTGCCCTGCACCCCACCCCATGTGCCCTAGGGTATCGCCCCATCCCCCACCCCCTCCCATTCACCCCCCATTGTCATGCACGTGGTCATGCATGGCAGTATGGCCGAGGCTGGGTGGGGTGATGTGGTGGGTGTGGAGATGGTGGCCATGTCATCATGCACATGTGACGTGGTCATGCGTGGTGGTGTGGTTGAGGGCCTGGCTGGCCGGCTTTGCGACTGGCTGCAGGCCTGGCTGCGCTGGATGGTGGAGCGACGGTGGTGGGTGTGGAGGTGGTGGAGGTGTGACACGTAACTGGCAGCAGACATTGCCAGCACACCAGGTCGTACCTGGCGAACACCCGTACCCAGGCCGCAGGTACAGGTGCATACGTGGGTTGGGTACGGGTTGAGGTTTTCGTACCCAGGGGTTACCCATGCAGAACCCTACTGGTATGCCCTACGAGTCCAGTGAAGTGTACACTCCCAGGCCCATCCGCTGTCCCTAAATAGAAAAAAATCTGAGACTCAAATGAGGTAGCATCAATGGTGCTCCAAATTTTGAGTCCTTCTTTCTGGAGCCCTGTGATGTGGTGGAACCCTGGGAACAAAAATGACTCCAGGTGAGTTGGACCCTTTGGACCAGGGATAAATTCACATGGGATTACATGGACTTTCTTGTAGCAAATGTTCTCAGCAAGTTCCAGAATTACCCATATGTAAATCCAGCAATCCAAGTCCTTGTCTTGGTAAAGTTGGGCACCATCTGTGGAGAACATGATCACAGTCAAGTCTGGCGTAATTCTGCCATCAATGAATGCATTGAGGTATTCTGCTCCATGATAAATTTCCTCATATGACTTGATATGTCCTTCTTCATCAAGTTCCTGCAAAATCTCAATGGTGCATGTCTTTTGGTGCTACATTTTATGTGCACTGATAGGATTACGCCAGAGAGCCTGGATCTGGCACTGGAAACAAATCAAGGTGTCCTAAGTCAGGGAATGCTTGGGGCAGGCATCCTCTGGAAAGCTATCATGTTAACATTGTGTATGAACTTGTAACATGCTTGTCTTATTTAATATGGCCCAAATATGTTTCAAAGCCAGACATATATGGAAAAATTAAAATGTTCATAGCATGTATTCCATATTATCACAGGATGTTTTGTGCATGCACTGGAAAAGGCCATATTGTGAACACATCCTGTGATAATATGGAATACATGCTATGAACAATTTAATTTTTCCATGTATGTCTGGCTTTGAAACATATTTGGGCCATATTAAATAAGACAAGCATGTTACAAGTCCATACACAATGTTAACATGATAGCTTTCCAGAGGATGCCCCAAGCATTCCCCAACTCAGGACACCTTGCTTTGTTTCCAGTGTGGGGCCCAAGAGGAAGAGTGTAAAACTTTCTTGCTGGCACCTTGTCCATCCCATTGGAGATCTCGAGGCAAATTGGATCATAGTGGCTGAGGGAGCATATGGGACATATCTCAAGTTCTGCAAAGGGCCCTGTGTATGCAATGCATGTGTTCAGGCACATTGCTGACCATTGCCTCAATACCACTCCATTGGGCCACCTTATTCTTTATCTGGTTGTAGGAAAAAATAAGTGCATCTGGGAATCATTTGTATATGTTTGTTGAGATGCGTTCTGGGTAGCCAGGAACTGTCTCAAGGAATATAATTCATTGGCATTGTTGATCTTGAGTTCCTCCTGCAGTGGGTTTCGTAGACAATGCAGTGCCTCCTCTTCAAGGTAGCCATTATCAAGTGAGGCATTCTCCAAAGCCTTGATAAATTTCAGTGCAACCTTGAGCTCCTCGATAAGGCTGAGCACGAGTCAGACTCACGAGTTTTCCCACACTCTTGTTATGGTAATAACTCCACCATTCCCCTTTCAATAATTAAGTAAAAACCAGGTACTGAAAGCTATGGATTGCCTCTTTCTTTTGGCATGGTCAAGGTAATAAAATTAGGTCAGTGTAACACCTGGGGCCCTTGATTTATATTGTTCTAAGCTTCCCATTACAAAGAGGCTGTCAAGAGCTTTCAGTACCTGGTTGTTAATTAATTATTGGTTAATTAATTATTGACAGGGGAATGGTGGAGTTATTACCATAACAAGAGCATGGGAAAACTTGCGAGTCTGACCTGTGCTCGGCCTTACTCCTCGACACGCACAGACTCAGGGTCAAACAAGTGTTGCCTCAACTCATATTCATGGTCTTGGTTATCCTGCTGATCGGGGGATCAGAATCATTTCTGTCACTTTCAGGGTCATCCGAGTCCCCAAAGAGCAGTGGAGTGGGTGAACGTGACTGCATTGCTCCACCACCACACTCGAATTCCTCAATGTCATCTGGTGTATCCTGGCAATTCCCTACCAATAC
This sequence comes from Ramaria rubella, assembly GCA_015039355.1. Taxonomy (NCBI): domain Eukaryota; kingdom Fungi; phylum Basidiomycota; class Agaricomycetes; order Gomphales; family Gomphaceae; genus Ramaria; species Ramaria rubella. The sequence goes on from MU134344.1 coordinate 182,989, forward strand.
ACAGATGAAACTGAACAAAAATATCATAACATGAGTTGAAGAAATACCTGTATAGTGGCTATCTGTGCTATCATCTGAACCTACCTCAGCCTCAGAATAGTGATCTTGATGTTTAGACTGGTCAGGCTGTCTATTCTTGGCAGAAAAATATATATCATTTTCAATTTCCTATATTTTTACATTAGAACTAGGAAATCCAGAATAAAGAATTACCAAAAAAAAAAAAAAAGAGAAAAGAATGAAGAGAAATAGCAAATGAAATGTGTAGCAAATGGCAAACTAATACACACCATGTTCTCTTTGTGCTCATTGTCTTCTTCAACCTGCTTATTGGGACCGATATAGTGTTCCCACAGTTCGGTTGACCAAGCCATGGTTCCCACGGTTTGGGTGACCAAGCCATGGTTCCCACGGCCGTGACTTCGACTACATAGATCACACAAAAATCCCCAGGTCAAAACCATAGTCACAACTATGGTTTTAACCAACCTGGGGGGTCAATCAACCACTTAAAGTGGTTGACTGTGACCACAAAGTCAACCAACCACTTTATGTGGTTGGTTGACCATGGGGTCACAGTCCAGCATTACTCGCAGTGCAAGTACTGCTGGGGTCACACTGGCAGCTGCTGAACACAGTTCAGCAGCCACCACTGCGATAGTAGCAGCGGCAGGGGGCAGTGGCACTGGTGTGCCACTGCCCCTACTATAAGGGCAACCTCTGGGGCTAGTGGAATATCACACTAGGGCCTGGCAGATGGGAATCCAAAGTATATAAGCTCAAGGAAGGCTACAGGCAAGGATACATACCTGGCAGATGGGAATCCAAAGAGAAAAGCCTAAGTCCCACTGCCGAGGCAGCTACTAACTAAGGAAAGACTCTGAACAGACTGAACATTTTGGGCGCTTAAAATGGAAGTCACGTGACCTGTGATGTAGCCCAGGTAGATTCCAACTTGCACATGTAAGCGGGCGCTTAAATCGCGAACAGAAGTGCCAGCTGTAGAAGTGAGTAGGAAGAAGGAGGGGAGGAAGGAAATGGGAATATTAGATAGAAACGATAGGAAGGAGAAAAGAGAGATAAATGGGAAATGGGGATAGAAGGGGTGAACATGAATAAGAGAGGAGAATAGGAGAAGGAGAATAAAAAGGAGCAGTATGAGGGGTTCCCCTTACATCACCCCCCTTTTAGAGTGTGACGTCCTGACACACTGACACCTACTGGGGGTACAAGTGCCTTTTGATGGAAGGTGTCAAAATCTGTGGCACAAATGCGACAAGGGGCACCGGGATGGAGGAGGTGGAAGTCAGCAATGAGGTCTGGGGCTGCTAAATCTGCCTCGGGGATCCATTCATCATGCTCATATCCATACCCCTTCCATCTGACCTTATATTCAAGCTTTCCACGGCAGAATTGACTGTCCAAGATCTGTTCAATCTCATAGTGCTCATCTTCTCCTACAAGGACTGGGGGAGGTGGGGGTTGAGCTTTCCGACCAGGGATGGGGTCAGGGGGGCAGGGGAGGAGCTTCACCACCGAGAAGACAGGATGGAGGCGACTCATAGACTTGGGGAGTCAGAGACGGTAAGCATTGGATCCAACCTTGTGTTCCACTAGGAAGGGGCCTAGGTTCTGATGTGACAATTTCTTAGAAGGGCAAGTAGTGCTAATGTCACTTGCATCTAGGAAGACTTTGTCACCAGGAACAAAGGTAGGGGCTGTCTCACAACGATGATTGTAGTATCAAGCCATATCCTCTTTTGCCTTTACAAGGGCAGCTCAGGCTTCGGATAGGGAATCAGCCATTCGTTATTTGAACTCATTCACAGCTTCTCTCCTAGATGGCTGTTGGTGAGGTTCGAAGCCCATCCATGGGTGGCGACCAGAGTCAAGCATGAAAGGAGTCTCTTTTGTGGATGAATGGACGTGGTTGTTGTACTGGAACTCTGCAAGGGGCAGGAGGTCATCCCAGTCGTCCTGTCGCTCGTTCACAAATAGACAGAGATACTGCTCTAGCTCTTGGTTGACATGTTCTGTCTGTCCATCAGTCTGCGGGTGGTATGCAGTGGAGGCAGCCACCTCAATACCCAGAAGTCTGTATAGCTCCCGAGTGAACACACTGACAAACTGTGTACCTCAATCTGAAACCATGCGGAGGGGTAGGCCATGGTGTCTCCAAACATGATCCCTAAAGAGATGAGAGGCTCCCAATGATGTAATTGTGGTCAAGGTGGGGATGAAGTGAGAACGTTTGGATAAGGAATCCACAATGACCATCACTGCATCATACCCATGCGAGTCGGGGAGTTCTACAATGAAGTCAATGCTGACCGTCTCCCAGCGCTGCTCAGGAATCTCCAGAGGGTGCAGTTCTCCAACAGGCAACTGACATTGAGCCTTGGTGCGTAGGCATAGATCACATGCCTTTGTGTAGCTGCCAATGTAGCGAGACATGTGAGGCCACCAATAGTTCTGAGAGACAAGTTCCAAGGTCTTCCAACGTCCAGCATGGCCAGCAATACGAGTGTCGTGATGTGGGAGACAATTCAATGTCGTAAGTCATGCTGATCAGAGACATATACCTTTCCACAGAACAGAAGTGTACCATCCCTCTCACCCCATTCTGATGACTTCACAGACTTCCCAGTAGTCTTGCGAAGTTCCTTGGCAGCACATGCAACCGACTCCTACAGCTCTCCCTCCTTGGTGCCCTTATGAATGTCCCTTAGGATGTCATGTTCTTCTCCTGTAAACTCTAGTCCTTCCAGTGCATGGATGACAAAGAGTTATGGTTGGAGAAGTACCAAATTATCATTGTCATTCGAGCCAGTGCCATGATCAAGTCAGCATGAGAGTGCATCTGACTTGCCCATTGTCTTGCCAGGATGATGGTACAGGTTGAAGTCAAACCAAGACAGATAAAGAGACCAGCGTGCTTGGCGACAGTTGAGCTTTTTGGCTGTGCAGAAATATTCGAGATTTTTGTGGTCTGTCCAGATCTCGATATGATGCCTCACCCCCTCAAGGAAGTGTCGCCATTCTTCAAGGGCATGCATGATGGTGAGCATTTCCTTGTCATGGATCTCATAGTTGCACTCAACCGGACTGAGACTCTTGGAGAAGAAGGCTATGGGGTGCCACTTGTTATCAACCTTGGACTGTTGGGAAAGAACAGCACCAGTTGCAAAATCGGAGCTATCTGCTTCGACACGATATGGGAGGTCATCATCTGGGAATGCAAGGATGGGTGCAGATGTTACCAATTTCTTTATAGTGTCGAAGGCAGCTTGCTGTGAAGGTTTTCCACATCCAAGGAGTGTCTTTGCAAAGCAGGTTGAACATTGGACATGCATGGTGTGAGAATTTCTCAATAAATCAACAGTAGAAGTTGGCAAAACCAAGGAATGATTGTACCTCCTTCTTGTTGTTAGGTGTTGGCCCACTCAACGACACCAGCAACCTTGACAGGATCCATTTCAGCCTTCCCATGAGAGATGATGAGACCTAGGTATTCAATCTTGGTCTTGTCAAAGTCGCACTTGTCAGGACGCAAATAAAGCTTGTGTTCTCTGAGACTCTGTACCACTTTCTGTATGACTTCATGGTGACTCTCTAGATCTTCTGAAAAGATCAGAATGTCATCCAGATAAATGCACACGACACCTTCAGCAATGAGGTCATGGAAGATGTCGTTCTTCAAAGTCTGGAAAGTGGCAGGGCTGTTAGTGAGGCCAAAGAACATCACTAAAGGTTCAAACAGTCCCCGATTTGTTCTGAATGCCACTTTCCACTCATCACCCTCTTTGATTCTCACTGGAAACAAATCAAGGTGTCCTGAGCCAGGAAATGCTTGGGGAATCCTCTGGAAAGCTAACATCATGTATGGACTTGTAACATGCTTGTTCTATTTAATATGGCCCAGATATGTTTCAAAGCCAGACATACATGGAAAAATTAAAATGTTCATAGCATGTATTTCATATTATCATGGAATATTTTGTGCATGCACTAGAAGAGGCCATATTTTGAACAAATCCAGTGACAATATGGAATACATGCCATGAACATTTTAATTTTTCCATGTATGTCTGGCTTTGAAACATATCTGGGCCATATTAAATAGAACAAGCATGTTACAGGTCCATACATGATGTTAACATGATAGCTTTCCAGAGGATGCCCCAAGCATTTCCTGGCTCAGGACACCTTGATTTGTTTCCAGTGTCTGACATTGTTAAAGCCCCAATGAATGTCAAGCTTAGTACAGTAGTGGGCCCCTCGTAGGCTGTTGACAAGGTCAGAAATCAAGGGAAGAGGGTAGCAATTCTTGATTGTCATTGCATTCAGCACCCGATAGTCCTGGACAAACCGTAGGGCACCATCTTTCTTTTTTTTTTAACAAAGAACACTGGTGAGGCCATTGGTGACTTTGACGGTCGGATGTGTCCTGTGCTCAAATTCTCCTCAAGGAATTTTTCCAATTCAGCCTGTTCTCCTGGAGAGAGGGGTACACCTTGGGTGAGGCTCCAGGGTTAGCTCTGGGTTCTAACTCGATGGCATGATCCCATGGTTTGCATCCTGGAAGCTTGTCAAACGACTCTTTTGCAAAGACATCTTCATAGTCGGACAGGTAGTCTGGAAGAGTGTCTGAAGGTTGGGAATTGTGCCAGGCAGCTTCTGCAAGGCGTTGGGATGTTGTTGACGAAGCACGAATGAACTCAGCTTGGGGAGGGAGCATAGCAACTAGAATGCGGTCACCCTCTTCTATAGCTTCATCAGATGAGCCTTCAGCCATTTCAGAATCACCCCCATACTGTTGACTCAGGAGGAGTTCTTCTTCGGCTGTTGATCCATCTGAATCATGCATGAGAATGGGGCAAGGACCAATACGGCAGGTGCGCAGTCGTAGGGCTCTCTGATGTTCTTCCTTGATGATGTTGCAACATGTATGGCACTGGGGAGGACAGCGTGTCATATGTACTTCTTGAGACTTCCAGTCAACTTCTGGGTTGTGGTCCTGGAGCCAGGTGTAGCCAAGGATCATA